>CM038223.1:117377096-117458830 GCA_021442155.1 Cymbidium sinense
AAATAGTCTGACCAAAAACTATTTCTTTAGTCACATGGTTTTGCAGTTACTATGCTCAATCTGCTCAAGTTGCTATTTTAACTACTAAAAAATGGCAAACAGAATAAGGAAAAATAATTGAAGCATCTTATCCTCCATCAGTTGTAAAAATGGTGGATGATAAACCTTTAGAATTAGCGGCCTTCGAAAAAATAAGTTTCGATCCACAAATTCTAAAGAATTTATTACTATAATTAAACAACTTAATTATAGTAATAGTATACTTCAAATAATCACTGATCATCTTTTTTAGCCTAGAGTCTAAAATCGATCAGATGCTTAAACAAAAGGTTTCTAGCCCCGAAACTAGCAAAGCTTCAGAAAAAGCTGGCTCTTAAGTTAGGACCCTCTTCTGAAGACATTCAGAATTTGATTCTAAATTTAAGTGAAAAGTATGTAGGAGCTCTTGAAGATATCGGTCAATCGGATGAAGATTCAAATGAATCCTCAACCAAAACTGATACTGATCAATCAAGTAATATTGAAAAAGTTCAAAACCTTTTCAAGAATTACAAGATCCTCATCCTCCTCTTGATATCCAAAACTTTCTTATCCAAAGAAAAATTTGGAAAAACATTATTATAAAAAACCCACTCCTCCTGATTTATTATTTGAGGAAGATACTCATTTCGTAGGAAATTCTATGATGGAGATTCTTTATATGAATGGAATATTGATGGACTTTCTGAACATCAAATCATTCATACCCTTCATCGAATGCTTATGTTTGCTATTGTTGTTCAATCTAGACATCAAGCAAAATCACATATTGTCGCTCGAGCCATCATTTCAGGATTCTTTGGAACTCTGAAAGGATGGTGGGATAATTTTCTCATTGTTCCTCAAAGGGAAGACCTCCTTAGCGAAATTGACTTAAGTACTAAGGATCTTCCAAAAAAAACATCAAAAAACCTAATGAAAATTGATCTATAATCTTCTTCCAAACAATTATAGATCATTTTCTTTGGATCCATTGGAGATCAAGGAGAAAAACTACTCTTACTCCAAAAATTAAGATGTCCATCCTTAACCCATTTTGATGGTACAAGGATATATTTCTAGCACGTCATGACACTTTATGATGCCAATAGCCTTCACTGGAAGCAAAAATTCATTGAAGGCCTTCCCAATCTATTTGCTGAAAAGGTTAAGGTTTCTCTACGCCTCTACGATGGAACCATCCCATATGAAACCCTAACATATGGAAACCTTATTTCTGCATGTATTAAAACCGGATTAGTTATATGCTCTGATCTTAAATTAAAAGATCAAATGAAAAGAGAATGTCTACTTGAGTGAAGACAGCTTGGCGAATTCTATGAACAATTCAACTGTGATCCTCAAGTACATCCTTTATTTTACAAAATTAGGGGAAAAACACGAAAGACTATTTTTCCTAAACGTGAAAAATCACGTCATAAAAATGTGATAAATTCATGCATAAACACAAGCACTCTCGTCCCTCTGGTTCTAAAACCAAAGAGACAAGAGAAATAAAATGTTACAAATGTGGTGCATTATAGGTCATTACATAAATAAATGCCTTTGTCAAGAAGAAGTTAAATGAACTTGATTGAAGGGTTAAAAAAAACCGATGAAAATTCTACTTACATCCTCGATTAGAATGAAGAAGAAAATATTTCATCTTCATCCTCATTATCGATAAATCGATAAATCTAATTGTTGCAAGTCACGTCAGATAGATTATTATAAAAATATAATAAATATATGGCAAGTCTTATATGCTCACCCAGCAAAGGATAAATTAATTAAACTTTTAGCACAAGTTGAAGATGATTCAACTCATGATAAAATTATCGATCTTCTTAATGATAAGAAGAAAGATAAATTAGAAAAATTTAATTACAAGCCTCCTATATACTCCTTATCAGAAGTATTTAAGAAAAAAGAAGCAAGTTCATCATCTTCTAATTCAGCTTCTTTAGCTAAAAGGAATTAAAGAAACTAAAATTAGAAGTTCAACAAATTAAAGCTGAGCAAGAGCAAATGAATGGTCGTCTAATGGATCTTGAAATTAATCAAGATGCCCAATTCATTTGAAAATATAAGCGATTCTAATAAAGAACCAGGTTTCTTACAAAATATACAAAAGGCAATATACCAAAAATGGTATATTTTTATTAAATTAATTATAAATAAGGAATTTATTTAACCAAATCTAACTGCTCTAGTTGATAGCAGAGCAGATTTAAATTGTATACAAGAAAGAATAATTCCTTCTAAATATTTTGAAAAAAATAAGCCGTTAAAGGCAGCCGACGGTGAATCTTTACAAATTAAGTATAAATTATCATCTGTGGCCGTGTGTCAAGATGATATTTATATTCAAATGCCTTTTATTTTAGTCAAAAATTTGACACAACACATTATTTTGGGAACTCCTTTTCTTCTTAAAATAATGCCTATCACTAGAATTGATGATACTGGAATTCAATGTTTTCTTTGGGATAAAGAAATCACATTCCATTTTATCACCAATCCTAAAGAAATTATCATAAATGAAATGAATAGGCTTAATAATAAGTCTATGCATATAAATTATTTACAAGAAGAAATTGCTAGTTTAACTATTAAATAACAAATTTCTTCCCCAAAATTAAAAGCAAAAATTCAAAATTGCCACCAAGAATTCCAAAGGAAGTCTGTGGACAACCAATTGCTTTAGAAAGAAAAGACTCATGTAGTGGATCTCCCGTACATTGATAATTTCAATGAACGAGACATTCCCACTAAGGCTCGTTCTTGTCAGATGAACGAGCACTACCTTGCTTTATGCAAAGAAGAGATTGCTGATTTATTAAAGAAAGGAATAATTCGGCAATCCTACTCCCCTTGGAGCTGTACCGCATTCTATGTTATGAATTGACAAAGGAAAGAGGAGACCGTGACTTGTAATTAATTACAAGCTGCTAAACAAAGTTTTAAAATGGATCAGATATCCAATTCTAATAAAAGGGATTTATTAAATAGATTGCATAATGCAAAAATATTTTCCAAATTTGATTTAAAATCAGGATATTGGCAGATCCAAATAAAAGAATCGGATCGCTATAAAATAGCATTTACGGTGCCCTTTGGACATTACGAATGGAACGTAATGCCCTTTGGTTTAAAAAATGCACCTTCTGAATTTCAGCATATCATGAATAATATATTTAAAGATTATTTTAAATATATTTTAGTCTATATTGATGATGTTATGGTGTTCTCAAACAATATTGATGAACACTTCAACCATCTAAAAACATTTAAATGGTTAATTTTAAAAAATGGATTAGTTATTTCTGAGCAAAAATCAAATTATTTCAAACTGAAATAAGATTTTTAGGCCATAATATATCCAATGCTTCTATTATACCAATTAATAGAAGTATTGAATTTGCTAACAAATTTTCTGATATCATTTTAGATAAAAAACCAGCTACAGTGGTTCTTAGGAGCTCTCAATTATGTAGCTGATTTCTATCAAAATCTTGCCAAAGATGCCCACTCTTTGACAGATTAAAAAAGAATCCCCCACCATGATCTGATACTCATACCATGGCAGTGCATAAAATTAAAGAAAGGGTTCAAAACCTTCCATGTCTTAATCTTGCGGACCCTACTAGTTTCAAAATTGTTGAAACAGATGCCTCTGATAAGGGCTATGGAGGTATCTAAAGCAGTGAAAGAATTCTAAAGAAGAATTAGTTTGCTTTATTTCTAGTAAATGGAATCTACTGAAAAGTATTCCATTATCAAAAGAAATGCTTTTATGTGATTAAGTGCATCTCAAAATTCCAAGATGATTTACTTAATCGATATTTCTCCTTGAGTTTATCAAATACATCATTGAACAAGATGTCAAAATTTAGTTTCAAAAAATTTTTGCATCATGGCAAGCATAACTCTCTGTCTTCAATTTGACATCAATTCATTAAAGGTAATGAAAATTCTCTTCACGATTTTTGATGAATTCTTGGACGATCGGTGGATCACCCGCATGGAAGAATGACTACTCTAAGAGGGGCGTCTTTCTTTTTTATGGAGGTCAGCCATGGCGCTCTAATGGCAAAGATCGGTCAATTCAACAATTGGCATGATCAATTTACTTATCTTTATGGTACTTCCTCTTTACGGTTGAAAAGGGTGAACCTCTAAAAGCCCAAAAATAAAAGATGTCGTTGCAGAAAAATTTATTTCTCTAAAGAAATAAAATAATATTATTGAAATTAATCCTCGATTATTCAATAAATAATGTGGGCCTTATTTGAAAGATATTTGGGAAACAATCCTTTCCCATTTGAATCTAATCTCTCAAGAGAAAATTATGAAAAAATCTTAATACAATTAAAGTGTATTGAGATTAATCATGTTCGTGATTAGACGAACCATATAATTTTGTTTAGGAAATGCGTTATACAAAAGATCTTTCATCAAAGCGAATGGGGTCTAACTCCATTCCAAGAGAAAAATGTATTCTTATCCTCCACTAATTTATAGTACAAAATTGGCGTAAATTATTGGTGCTATGTGCAAGCTATGATGAAGGCCTTCTTCCTTCTCAATGACAAACGAAGGCATTCATGGATGTTCATAATGAACAAAGATATTATCAACAAAGAACTTCAGCATGGTTCTTCAGATGGTGGAACTATTTTGCAGCAGAATTAAATATTCTTCCAGATTCAATCAAAGAAGTCTTCAATGACTGGATGGAAGCTGCCCCCAAAATGAGGGCTATTAATCCCAGAAAAATGATTCAAGGACAAAATCTTGCTCATTTCTTCACGGACTGCCAAATCCCATGGATTTGGAGCTGGAACGTTATACTTGGAAAGGACCCCTTCAATCAGTTGGTCCTTCAAAGATAATTTTTACTAAAATGGTGGAATTCAATCAACATTGAGGATAAGCTCAAGCAAATTAAAGCTATTATTAAAGCTTATGATTAACAACGAAAATCAACTTCATGCGTGTTTCACCTATCATATCTGACTGGCGGTCTTACATGGCGTTGGCGTGAAATCTCTGGAGAAACTTAAACATAAAGAAGAAGATCTAGTAATTTGCACCAAATTTGTAGGCATTTCAAAACAACGTCAAACTTCCACTTTCCGCAAGACCGCTACAGCTAGAGTCATGACTTTGTTCTTCAATCTCCTCCATGCCGGAAATCCCCAAAGCTTCGGCCCGCTCTCGGGCGATCCTTTAATAATTGGCCACCTCCGCCTTCATCTCCCGAAACTTCTTCTTCTTCTTCGACCAAGCGAAACCTTTTGAATCTCTCTCCCTCGCCTCAGAGCGATTTTATGGTTGGTGATCGCAGAAAGGGAAGGAGGAACTGACATCGCTGCGTATTCCAGCATACATGTCGGATGTCACGTCGCCAGCGGTGGCCCAAATCTCCTTATGATGGGAGATTGAGGTTGGTTGATTAAATCAAGTTCCGATGATTGTTTCGAAGTGGTTGAGGGAATTGATGGATTTATGCATGATTTTTCAGATTCTCGGTTGAAATTGATTCTAAAATGCGAGAAAGGGTTTTAGTAGCGGTAACATGAAATTGGTCAAAACATCTTCTGGGATGATTTTGGCACGAATTGAAATTAGGTCAAAAATCCAAATAGTAAGAGCAAAATTTAAAAGAAAGAGAAACTATCAAAATTTGTTAATAAACACCTACGTTGAAATCATCAAAACTCAAATAAAAACTCTTGTAAAATATCTCATTATTATTTTAAAGATTTAATCGATGGATTTTAATAATATATTTTGTCTAGTATTTTAAACTTCATAAATAAAGTAAATACAAAAAACGAATTCTTTGTAGAGATTATTATGTGGAGAGTCTTGAGGTCATAACTCATGTATAATATAATGCTATGTCTTTTCAGTATATTATTGTGAGCTGCTTTTATTATGTATTGATATAATATTAACATTAATACAAAATATTTAGGTATACTTCAAAATACAATAAATACACAATTATTCATAGCTAATATACTGATTATATATTAATGAGCATCATATAGTACTATATTATTAGAGTTCATACATAGAAGCTATATCTCAATTCCACATTTAATAATTTTGATTCAATGAAACATAAATGTGAATGAAAAATGGTTAAAAACTTATTCATGCATGATTTTAAATTTCAGCCAAAAATGACCTGAAACTATCAAAGCTGATTGAAAAATAGTTATTTCTTTCGGTTTGGATAGTTTAAGTAAATTTGATCCAAATTATTAAAACTCAAATGAAATCAAATGAAATAAGGTTCAATCAAATCTTAACCAAAAATAATCTATTTATATTTTTAAGATATATAAAAATATAAATATTGAAAATTAATTAGGATATTTACAAATTAATCATTTAAAATATATATTTATAATTTAATCATATTTATTTATTTAATTAATTATAAAACTTATATATTTGTACATGATTAAATCATTAAAAATTTTACAAAATAAAAAATATGAGTAGGATTTTTGTTATGAATTTTAATATTTGAATTTCAATTTAAAATTTTGATGTTGGAAATAATTAATTTATAAATATATAAAAATAGGATGATATTATATGTAAAAGCCCCAAAATAATTTTGGTGGCGCTGGAGACGAAGGTGGTGGTGAGCGTGGCCGTGGAAGAGTCTGGGCGGTGAAGCGAGATGACTTGGAGCCAGCGTCGAGGAAATAGTTATTGTGTCGACAAAATGAGTCAGGGGAGGAGCCCCGGCTGGACCAGCAAGCGGTGGCCTCCTTTGAGCTTCACCATTCTCATTTCAGTCTCCAGAGTAAGCAAATAAAATTCTTCTTCTTCTTCTTCTTATATATATATATATATATATATATATATATATATATATATATATATATATATTTATCAATCTTAAAATTTTAGTTTTTTTTCCTTTAAAATTGAAGCTATATTATGTTTATTAATTAAAAGTGCGTAAAATAATTAATTATATGAAAAAAATTAATAAAAAATTTAACAATATCGATAATGACAACTTTTTTTTATATTAGATTGAAATTAGAACTGAATTCTTAAACGTTGGTTTATATTTTCTCCATTGACAGTGGTGGGTTTTGAATCCCTCAAAAATTATTTTGAGAGCTATATTGGATAAGCTTGTAAATAGAAAATATATTTTAAAAAGTGATTTACTTTTATTCATTTTGGGTGTGAAAATAAAATCATCATCTTTTAAAGTATTTTGAGAAGATTAATGAAATTTAAAATTAATTTTCCTCTCTGACTAAATTTAAATATAATAAATCTATTATTTTTTAAAATACTATTTAAAAGAAGATTTGCATACATATCACACAATTCTATGTATTTATATTTCTAATACTTCATCTATTCATGAAAAATACATTTACTTTTAAAAATATAATAATTCTAATATTTTTATATAATGTTAAAGATTTAAATGTTATGTATATAAATATTAAAGTTTTGATATTAAATATATAAATATATGAGAATTATATATTTATGATATATGTAATGCAGGTCTCAACAAAAGTGACAAAATTAGAGAGATAGGAGGAAGAAGCTTCTACCTCAAAACAAAAAGCAGCCATAATAGCTTCAATTCTGGAAGGAAGAAAGCGATAATGGCTTCTGCACTGAAGTGAATCAAAGCCATCAGAGCACAGAGAGCCATAACTCAACAGTAATTTCTTCTCATCCATTCTTCACCACAATCGGAAGAAATTTTAATAAAATTGAAAGGAGAACTAAAAAATCTGCAAAATGATGGTTTGTTTTTCTGTGTTTGATACCAATTTGTAAATTCTGAGCTATTTTATACTGTTTTATTTTATTTTATTTTTTTGATTTTTCTGAGCAGAAAGCCATTTGTTTTAGTTTGATGGTTTATTACAGATATATCTGTGTAATAAAATATGTATATAATATACAGTGTATTCTAAAAAAGACTATAGAGAGATGTAAGATTAATGTGTGAAGATATTGTAACAATTATGATGGAAATAAGAACATAATTGGTTCAAAAAAGTTTTTTTTTTTTTTGAGTATTGCAGTAAATTTAGAGCCTTTTATTATGTTAGACTTGACTTGAAATTAAAAGTTAAACAAATAAATTAAAATTTAAATACAAATATCTTTTAGTTAAATCAATATTATAAATCATATTTTTGTCTGATATAATAATTGAATATAAAATAAAATAAAATAATCTAAGCTTTCAATTGAATATAAAATTAAAAAATAATTAGTTTTGCATGAAAGTAAAATATTAATTGAAATAAATTAGATTTAAATGCATCATGTGCCATCTAACATGATATATTTTTCTATTAAACAAAAAAATAACTTAAAATATATTTTTAAGCAAAATTAATTGTTAAAGATATTTTTAATTACCATTCCAAAAAAATTAAAATAACTTATTAGTCTTTTACTTTATAGTTTTTTCATTCTTATCATACTCATAACACATGTTTAATATACATGTCATTAATTTATTTATTATTTTCTTAATAGGATACTTTTTATGACATGTCGATACTTGCAAACATATATTTTGATATAAAATCATGTGTCATTTTTCAATATATATATATATATATATATATATATATATATAATGTGAATTTAAAAATATTGAAATGTAAGATGTGATAATTAAATATTAATTTAAATAATTATATTCAATTATATTATATTTTAAATTCAAATTATATAATATGAATTAATCATTAAAAAATTTTATTTTATTTAATTCACGAGAATATGACTAGAACTTTGAAGCGCTCATTTGAAGATTGTGAATGAAAGCTCTCTCATCTTTTAGAACTCATATGAAGAAGAAAAATTCTATCTAAAGAAGATATAGTTCATCTCTATCTTTCAATTGAAATACCTTGTTGATTCAATAACAATTTGAACAAGAAAAAGAAATGTGCCTACCCTACACTTTATATTATTGTTGTTGACCCATAGTTTTCATGCACACTATGCAAGGATCAATTCATTCATGCAGAACAATAGTTAATCATTATTGTGAAACAATAGAAATCTCTTCTGCCAAAAACCTTGCCATAACTCTGGTGGATCCCTATTGGTTCAAAGCTCCTCTTTTGAGGAACGTGGTCTGAGATATGAATTGGGAGAGAAGAGATTAAAAATGTTTTAAATAATACAAATTTTCGTTTTTTATTTTATTTTGATAATTTCAAATATGAAAAGGTAAGGGAAAAATAATCAAAAATTAATATCAAATATTTTATTATTGTGACATTATGGTTTACTTGTTTTCAAAGAGGCTCACTTTAACACCATACTTAGATCGGAAGTGGTATAATTGTTGTTATTAAAAATAATATATTTTTTTAGAAATATTGTTAATATTTAAATTTTTCCTTTAAAAAATTGAACAATCATTTTCTTATATTTACCATATTGCAAATAATAATAATTTATAACAAAATAAAAATTTACTATTTATAATTAAATATCTGAACATAACAATTCTCACTAACAGGAAGAAAAATAGTTACTGCAGAAGAGAGGTTCCAGACCAGAATAAAGAACAATAAAAATCCTCAATTTGATGAGTCAAGAATCCAAAGGAAAATAAACAGAGAAGATGATAATTGTACTTCCTTAATCCAAATCAGTTCCACTCCCCAAATGAAAGAAAAAGTTTACAAGTTCCAACACTCAAAAGAATCTGAGGAAGCTTGTCTAAACCAAATTTCCAGCAGAGACTGCACCAAGTATTCTCTAATCCTTCCTCAGTTCAATAAACTCCTGTCGGATGCCCGTTGCATTTACAATAATAATTTCTAATTTATCTCCCTGAAATAGTTGAAACGCACTATAAATAAAGAAATATATATAAATATAAGCAAAAATTATTTCTACCTAAAAAATTTTACGCAAGGACATGGCTTCTCCTGTATCTCATGCAACTGCACCTCATGCATTTGTAAAAATGGAGGAATATGGCGCAGTTAATATGATCATAAGATCAAAGGTCGCTCAAAAGCCGCATCGCTTTTGAGTTTGGTTTGATTATGAACAAGCTAAGCCTGGTTCGAATCATTTGAACCGAGACTGGATCATAACATAGTTTGCATGTATATATGTGTGTATGAACGCGAACAGGCGTGCGAGTGTATCGTATATTTTGAGCTGAAAATTTAGCTCAATAGACCAAAATTAGAATCAATTTCAATGAGATAAGTTTGGCTCAAATTGAATTCATATCATGTTAGCCTATAGCTTTGATCAAATCAAAATCGGATCAAATGCAAGTATCAAATTGAATGAATTTGAACTGATCTTGACCTGAGATCATATCAGTTTGGCTCAAGTTCAAATCATTAACAGTGCTGCATGAACATCATGTTGGGAGGCTCTTGATCCAATGTTATTATTTTTTTGCAGGGGAAAATATCACTCTTTAAAAATGCTAATAAATAAAAATAAGATTGGAAAACCTACAGTGTAAATATCTCTTTCTGTAGCTGAGGCAAAAACATCTTTGACAAGATCAACTGCCTCCGACTCCGAGAGCGGTGTCACAGCATCCTGTTCATTTTTTTTTAAGCTTTAGAAACTAGAAAAATTGAAACATTCAATTCTAACAAAATTCACTAAACCAAAATAAAATAAAATAAAAACATCTTACCTTAGCAGGTAATAACAAGGACTAGGAGACTTCAGCTGGTTGTCTAAAACAGGCACGATGAGGGTTCCACCTGTTCCTTGGCAACTGTAACCGACCCTCTCATAGGATCCAACGGCATCATATGAATAGACACAGCCCTTCCCTAAACAGGAGGGCAAAAAGAATAAAGAATGGAGCTGCTGGAAAATAGCTTGAAGAGATTGGGGAAAAACAACAGTATACCTTCGTTGTCCAGCCCACCAATAATATTGAATGTATAGTAAGGGAAGAACCTTTTATAGTACAGAGTATTTGAAAGAAGCCGAGCCATTGCAGGGCAGCTCATTTGTTTGTTGTGTTGGTGCTGATATATCTAGAAAGAAAAGGTAAAAATTACTCCCAAAAAAAATTGTAGATATTATACTGGAAGAGCAGTTGCCTGCGTGTGAATGCAATCAGTATAATGTCTAATTCAGGTCTAATAATCATGCTTGTTTCATTAGGCCTACTGCGAGTTGAACAATATAAACAATGCTGATTTTTTAAATGTGCTAGACAAATGATAGAGTATCATCATTAGCCTTATCTTGGCAAATTTTGTTGTTTTTCAAAACAAAAGTAGAAAGTTTTCCAACTTCAAGTAACCAAATGGGCATATGGTTCACGCCTTATGAAATAATATAGCCAAGTCAATAGCTTTTGGTTCACAATTCTTTTATGGGATCATTTAAGTCTACAAACACAATAAGCCAAAGTAGTTAAGTCTTAACGTGGACAACTCACTCAAACTATATGAAAATCATGAAAACTAAGAAAAGAGAATTGGTTTTATTAGTTTAAACATGTTTTAATTTCAATGCCACTACTCAAAACGATGACAAAGAGTTTCATCATTAAATGATCTCAAGTCATTCCCAACACGGGCATGACATCATTGGAAAGGGAAGGAAGTGACTTCTCCCAAACAGGGACTAAAACTTAAAACATAAAAGTTTCAGCATTAGATGGCAACAAGTCACTCCAAACAAAAGCATGACATAATAAATTAACTCAATTTTAACTTTTCATTAAGTTATAAAAATCATATTTCCTAACCCAAAACAATGAAAAAAAATAACTGGTAATAAATCTGTACATAGTTACAAAAATAAAATAAATAATTTAGGAAATAAAGTTGCCTGGTCATCAAATTAATTACGAACAATGCAAATCATGATGTCTTGTAAAATAAAGTATCAATTAATCCTAGTCATCCAAATATATAGTTGGAGGTCAAGACTTGTGCTTCTGATCTTCCTGTAATGGGTGTAAGATAAAGTGACGATACTTCTAAATCCTCACTATCACATCATTTCAACATGTGTGCATTCCTCTATAAATTCCATAAAATCCAACACAAATCTTGAGGTGTTAACAAGATCATTTAGTCCAACCCCAAACAACACTTGAGGCCAACCTTAGAGCCATCCAATGGCCTTACTCCAACCATCAACAATATGAATCTTGAGACTTAGGGCGTTTGGGGCATTTTGCAAGATCTTGGCTTATTTACGCATACCGCATATTTGTTGTTCCATCTATTGGCCAAAATTTGGGATTTTAGTCGCCTACCACTGGCTGGGACTTCGAGGCATCTACGCCAGCTTATGACTTTTTTTTTTTCCTATATTAATACGCCTCTCCATTTTAAATCGTGCAGCCAGAGGCGAAACCGAAGAGACATTGTTGCAAAAGTATTTATTAAGTAATTATTATTTAACTTTCCAAAAAAGTTATTATTATAATACATGTTTTAATCTGATTAATTAATTTTTTAAATCTAAATTACTATTATGATTTATTATATAATTATTAATGAGAATATTCTTAAATTAAATTTATGCTTAATTAATGAAAATATTGGTTTATTTAAAAATTAAATACTACATTATTTTAAGCTAATTATGATTAAATAGTTTAATTATAATTGATATAAATTTGATGCTTTTTAATTCATAACTAATTAATTTAAAATATAATATTGATTAATATTTAATTTATTTGAATTAATCTTATTAAATTAAATTAAATTTAAATGAGCTTTATCTAATTTAATTTATTTATTAAAAAATTTTAGTTTATGATAATTATAATTTAATAAATTTAATTATAAATCGTATATTTGATAATTAAATGGTTTATGATAAATAAATAAAAATTAAAAATATTAATTAATGTTTAATTTATTTAATAAAAAATTGATTGTTGAACTATACTTAGAGATTTACTAATTAATATTAAACTTTATATTTATAATTAATTATTTTAATAATTTTAATATTAGTATTATTTATTATGTGATATATAATTTCTTAATGTAATTTAATGGACTTATACTTCTATATGATAATCAATTATCTTATTTTTCTGCACTCTGTTAATAACATTTTATTATACAAATAACTATAACACAATAGATTTTGGTAGTTTTTTTCAAATGTAAACTTCAACAACGCAACTTCTCCACTAGCTTCTTCGCACCAACTTCACAACTAGTTCTCAAACAAGCAACTATCCCAAAGCGCCTCAAATTGATATCCATTCATCCATTACCCTAGAGGTAGAATGGTTTGTTGGGGATCTCAAGATGGTATCTCCATTCTTAACCCTCCAATTAACGAGAACAAAATACAACTCAATCGAGACATTTTAATCCAATAAGGATCGTGAAAAGTCTCCTATATCCATAATCTACCCCACAAAAGTGCCATATTATCATCCTAACATTTATTAATACCTCTTTCAAGAAAGATAAAGTAATTATGAAATCCTTGAAACCAATTTGATTTTTGATATTTGTAGGAAACACTTGAATAAATCATTCTTTTCTAAGCATACAATCCCACTTATTGGCATGATAATCAAAGTGCCTTCTCAAAAAAAAAAAAATCCTAGGGGTAAACTTCGCCTTTTCTTTGATTGAGTGAGAAAGCTAAAAAATCTAAGGATGTCACTTACAATGTCTTTGGAGAAAGTACTCCCCTTTTGACCTTCAAAGCCTTTCCAATAATTATTATCTGACTACTCAAATCATCCAAACTGCAGTCCTCCTTTTGGGTATAATTAAAGTGAAGCAGGCCCTAAAACTTTTATCAAAATTTAATTCCTACTTATATCTTCTTATGATCACAAAACCCTAATCTTCATAATTCTCACCATATGTGTGCACTTATGCAAAATTTTTTTTTAAAAAAAATCTCTCGTTCTAGGAGGGGTCTCAGATTATAATCAGAACCCTAACTTGTTACCCATTATCATTTGTTAAGGATTTTTGTAGTAATCGCAAAGGAGATACCACTGGTGACAGCTTTAGATCATAAAGTGGAAAAAGATTTGCTGCAGCAAAACTCATGGTTGGGGAATATTAATACAAATAGTATGATTTACAGTATAATTTCATGTAATGAAAATTGAGAATTCACTTATCATACATCGCCAATTAATTTAACTTTCTTTAGATGTAAATAGGCAATACTAGAATTAAAACCCAACAACAACAATAGCAACAAGCCTTTATCCCACTATGTGGGGTCTACATGAATAATTTCTCTCCATTGTATCCTATTAAGTGTTAAATCCTCATTTAATTCTAATAAACTAAGATCATTTTTTATACATCCTAACCAAGTCTTTTAGGATTACCTCTACATTTCTTAATATAAGACGCATCTAATACATCTACTCTCCTAACTGGATCATCTGACGACCAAAGCTTTATTGGGCCAAACTATCTAAGGCGACTCTCTCTAATCTAATATATCATTATAGCTACTACAACCTTATCATGTATATATTCATTTCATATTTTAGCTCAAAGAGTCAAGCCACTCATCCTACATCCTCATCGGTCAATACCTAACTTAATTTATGATTCTCTTTATTGGCCAACATTATATACCGTAAATTATTGTAGGTCTTACCACCATTTTATAAAATTTTTCCTTAAGACTAAGCGGTGCTTTTCTATCACACAATAGGCCAGATGTTAGTCATCCAACTTGAATTTTACTTTAATCCCCATCTAATTCAACATCATTTTGAACAATAGACACGAGATATCAAAACGTTCACTCTTTTAATGACTTGATCACCTAATGTCACAACCTCACCATTAAATCTTTTATAACTAAAATTACACTCCATATAAACTAGAATTAAAACCCAAGAGATAGAAAAATAATAGAAATAAATTGAGAAATTCATGGAAGAATTATAAACACAAAATCGGTGAGCAAGGTGATTTTAATTTCCACAAATTAGATTTTAAATTAAAAGCACTAAACAAGCACTCAAAAGAATCACACATTCAACTTCAACTCATAAGATTGAAACTAGAAAGAGAAACTTCATTCAAGCCAAAAGTTCCTAATTACACGCTTCTAAACAATTATCTATAGAATCGGCATAATCGAGGCTTAAAGGATATGATTGGCATATAAGTCTAAGTTTCATCTAAGTTTAAATTAAAATCTCAAAATTCTCATATAAGAAGCCAATCACATTAAGCCCGTCAGCCAATCCTACCACAAAATCTGCAAGAACCTCATAGAATTCTTAAAGGCACGCCCTTTCTAGCAAACCAAATGCCAATACCACAAACTAAGAAAACAACAAGATCCAAAATTATTGCATCCCCTAGTGTTCAAAACCAAAATGCAAGCATTGAGGTCAAGAAAAGGACTATACATATTTCCAATCGCAACTAACATAAAACATAAGAATCAAACACCACCACCCTTTACAATAGAAATTTCAAATTAAAGGACAAGACGTAAATTCCACCCAACACCACAATAATTCCAATTAATCAAAATAATTATAAGAGGGTAAAGCCACCAAATTATAAGTAAACCACCCCTCCAAACTCCAACATAACCCACATGAGGCTAGAAATGAGGCTCGAACTTGAGGTCAAGCTCAGCTGGTCGAAGTATTATGAGACTTGAGAGCACAATGAGCTCGTCAGCAGGAACAAGGGCTACAAAAATTTTGACAGAGAAATTGAAAAGGCGACAACAAAGGGAGAAGTCGACGATTACAACAAGGTTACTTTCCTTCTTTTGAAAAAAAAGAGCAACGATAAAGTAATTTCAAATAAAAAAGCCATCAGTCCATAAAAAACTTTCCTTTCTCCACACCAAACGAGAAAGATAAGAAGATAAGAAGAAAAAAAAGAAATATATATATATATATATATATATATATATATATATATATATATATATATATATATATATATATGGAATACAACTTTTATATAAGGTTATGACTATTTTAAATACATATTTTTTTTAACGAGTCAACTCGATGAACCAATGAACCAAGTCATATCGAGCACATGACTTGATAAGCTCAACTCATTGAGCTCAATATCGGAGTTCAAGGCGCTCACTCACTTACACCTCTATATGGGAATAAATACAAAGATTTCCACCAAGCCCTATCATTATGATATTGTCTCTAAACCAAAACTCTCTTCCATTTATTTGATTTTATTTTTTAGAAGTGATGTTTTTTTCTCTTCTTTACTTTTAATTTTTTTTTATTTTTTATAAGATGAAAGTTTTATGATTGTTTGATTTCTAGATCCACCTTTGTTTATTTATTTATTCATTTATTTTTTGGAGAAGAAATTGATGTCAAGATTTTTTATATCTATTATTTCAAGGATGAAAATTGCTATCTTTGTTTCCTCTCAAATATCATGCTAAGATTTTTCAGGGCTAGCTTAGGGTTATACTATTTTAATGCAAAGTTAAAAGAGGTAGATAATTCTAATATGGAAGATTTACATACATAGCACAATTCTTATGTATTTACATATCATAGCTTAATGTTTGATATTCACAAATATAGCACTTTTCTAAGCATGAAAATGTGCATTTCACTTTAAAAAGTTAATGATAATGCTATTTTTGATGTAATATTAAAGATTTAGGTGTTATGTAAATATTAAAGATTAGATGTTACATATGCAAATGTATAAAAATTGTGTGATATGTATGTAAATGCCCTTCTAATATTCATATCATATGATGCTAATATAAAGAGATTTTAAATAGGTCAATAACAAACAAAAGGGGTCCTTTCCAAGTATAACGTTCCAACTCCAATGCTGAAATTCAGAAGGTGCATTTTTTAAACCAAAGGGCATTACATTCCATTTTAATGTCCAAGGGAAAGTAAATCTTTTTATAGCGATCCGATTCTTTTATCTAGATCTGCCAATATCTTGATTTTAAATCAAATTTGGAAAATATTTTTGCATTATGCAATCTATTTAATAAATCCCTTTTATTAGAAATTGGATATCTGATCCATTTTAAAACTTTGTTTAACAGCTTGTAATTAATTACAAGTCACGGTCTTCCTCTTTTTTTTCTTCATAGCATAGAATGCGCATATAAGAGGTAGGATTCAATTATTCTTTTCTTTAATAAATCAATCTCTTCTTTTATAAAGCAAGGTAGTGCTCGTTCATCGACAAGGATGAGCTTTAGTGGGAATGTCCTGTTCATTGAAATTAGGAGCTCTCAATTATGTAGTTGATTTCTATCAAAATCTTGCCAAAGATGCACTCTTTGACAGATTAAAAATAATCCCCCACCATGTGCGATACTCATACCATGGCGGCAAAAAAAAAGAAAGGGTTCAAAACCTTCCTGTCTTAATCTTGGACCCTAGTCAAGAACTCAAATGGCGAGTTCCCCAAAAAATAAGACCTAAATATATGGTCTCTCCCAAAATTGATAAAGCTACTATTATTAAATAAAAGATACTTTCTTAGAGGCTAAGCAAAGGTACAAATATTATAAGATGGCTACTTTTGGAAAGTAGCAATTGTTTCTTTTGGTGGGACCCACTTTATGTAAAGTAGGTTCCTTCGGTGAAGATAAGACTACTTTTGGAAAGTAGCAATTATTTCTTCGTGGGTGCTTTATGAATTTAAGTTTCCTTGGATTCCGACGCCGTCGACTGCATCGAGATATAGATAGGGTGATTAAACACCTTGGCAAGTTGATTTTCTTAGATTTTTTTGAGACGTTCCTTACGTTTAATCTCGGTCTCATGAGGATAACATCTTTTGATGCTTTGTAGTACCTTCATAGCTCAAAATCATAGTTTTGAGGGATCATTAATTGAATAAGCTTTAATAATGGCTTTAATTTGCTTGAGCTTATCCTCAATGTTGATTGAATTCCACCATTTTAGTAAAATTGTCTTTGAAGGACCAACGATTGAAGGGTCCTTTCCAAGTATAACGTTCGACTCCAAATCCATGAGATTTGGCGTCTGAAGAAATGAGCAAGATTTTGTCCTTGAATCATTTTTTGGGATTAATAGCCCTCATTTTGGGGCGCTTCCATCTCATTGAAGACCTCTTTGATTGGATCTAGAAGAATATTTAATTCGCTCAAAATAGTTCCATCATCCAAGAACCATGCTGGAAGTTCTTTGTTGATGATATCCTTGTTCATTATGAACATCCATGAATGCCTTCATTTGTCATTGAGAAGGAAGAAGGCCGCCTTCATCATTGCTTACACATAGCACCAATAATTTATGCCAATTTTGTACTATAAATTAGTGGAGGATAAGAATTCATTTTTCTCTTGGAATGGAGTTAGACCCCATTCACTTTGATGGAAGATTTTTTGTATAACGCATTTGCTATACAAAATTGTATGGTTCGTCTGATCACGAACATGATTTATCTCAATACACTTTAATTGTATTAAGATTTTTTCATAATTTTCTCTTGAGAGATTAGATTCAAATGGGAAAGGATTGTTTCCCAAATATCTTTCAAATAAGGCCCATTATTTGAATAATTAGATTAATTTCAATAATATTCTATTTTATTTCTTTAGAGAAATAAATAGGTTCTTGTGCAACGACATCTTTCAGTGATGGTGTTGCAGCTTTTTTAGAGGGTTCACGCTTTTCAACCGTAGTTGAAGAAAAAGTACCATAAAGATAAGTTTGCAAATTGATCATGCCAATTGTTGAATTGACCAAATCTTTGCCATTAGGGAGGCCACGGCCGTGACCCCCGCCAAAAGAAAGACTTTTAGGTTAGGTTCATTCTTCATGGTGATCCACCCGATCAAGAATTCACGGTTAAAATCGGGAAGAGAATTTTCATTACCTTTAATGAATTGATGTCAAAATCAAGAGAGTCGATTCCATGATGCAAAATTTGTTTTGAAACTAAATTTTGACATCTTGTTCAATGATGTATTTGACTGAGGAGCAGTCAATACGAAGGAGAAAATGCCGATTAAGTAAATCATCTTGAAATTTTGAGATGCACTTCATAAAGCATTTCTTTTTTGATAATGGAATACTTTTGTTGAGTAGGATTCCATTTACCAGAAACAAAGCGAACTAATTCTTCTTTAGAATTCTTTTCTTTGCTGATACCTCCATAGCTGTCGAGGCATCAGTTTCAACAATTTTGAAACTAGTAGGGTCCGCAAGATTAAGACAGGAAAGGTTTTGAACCTTTTCTTTGATTTTGCGCACTGCCATGGAATGAGTATTAAACCATGGTGGGGATTCTTTTAATCACAAAGAGTGGGGCATCTTTGGCAAGATTTTGATAAAAATCACTACATAATTGAGCTCTAAGAACCGTATGGTTTTTTAAATGATATCGAAATTTGTTAGCAATTCAATACTTCTATTAATTGGTATAATAGAAGCATTGATATATTTTATCCTAAAATCTTATTTAGTTTGAAATAATTTGATTTTTTAATAACTAATTTTTTTTAAAATTACCATTTAAATGTTTTAGATTTTAAGTGTTCATCAATATTTTTGAGAACAAGAACCCATAATATCTATATTTAAAATTAATCTTTAAATATATTATTGATATTGAAATTGAAGGTGCATTTTTTTTAAACCAAAGGGCATTAATTTATTTTAATGTAAGAAAAAATTTATTTTATAATGATCCGATTCTTTTATCAGATTTATATCTTGATTTTTCAAATTTAAAATTTTTGCATTATATCTATTTAATAAATCTTTTATTAGGAATTGATATCATCATTTTTTAAAATTTTTTCTTGTCATTATTACAATCTTCTTTCCTTTTTTCAATTCATAATAGAATCTATACTAGAGTAATTTATTTCTTTCTTTTATAATCTCTTCTTTGCATAAAGTAAATTTCTTCATCAACAAGGATGAGTTTGAAGAATTTTTCATTTTATCATTAGATCACTACATGAGTCTTTCTTTGAAAAATTTGTCTGTTGACTTCCTTTGAATTTTATTTCATTTTTCTTTTAATTTTGGGAAGAAATAGTTGAATAGTTAACAGCAATTTCTTCTTGTAAATAATTTATATGCATGACTTATTAAATATTCATTTCATTTATGATAATTCTTTATTTGATAAAATAATGTGTTCATTATCCAAAGAAAACGAAGTATCATCAATTTTAATGATGCATTATTTTAAAGAAAAGGATTCAATAATGTGTTTGTCAAATTTTGACTAAAATAAAGGCATTTGAATACAAATATCATCTTGAAAGACCAAGATGATAATTTATACTTAATTTGTAAAGATCTTCCTTTAATATTTTTTCAAAATATTTAGAGGAATTATTCCTTCTTGTATTCAATTTAAATGTTTGTTGATCAATCTTAAATTTGGTAAAGTTCTTTTATAATTAATTTAGAAATACCATTTCGGTATATTGCCCTTTTGAATATTTTGAAATTTGGTTTTTGATTAGAATAAACTTCATTTTAAATGAATTGGGCATCTTGATTAATTTCAAGATCCATTAAGAATTCATTTTGCTCTTGCTCAACTTTAATTTGTTGAATGATTTTAGTTTCTTTAATTTTTTTTCTCTAAGAAGAAGCAAATTAAAAGATTATGTACTTGTCTGATTTTTCTTAAATATTTACATAATATAAGGGCTTGTAATTAAATTTTTCTAATTTATCTTTCTTCTTATCATTAGAAGATCGATAATTTTTATCGAGTTGAATCTTCAACTTTCTAAAAGTTTATAATTGGTCCTTTTGCTCGTGGGTCATTCTGAATGTCTATTTATTATATTTTTTATAATAATCTATCTATTTTTACAAGATTCAATGAAGGATGAAGATGAAATATATTCTTCTTCTTCTTAATTTCTTTAAAATGAGGATGTAAACATTTTCATTTTATTTTAATTAAATTATCAATTAAATTTCTATGATCTTTTTAGAATGACAATATATAAATTTTATTTTTTGTCTCTTTGGTTTTAGAAGGAAAGGTTATTTGTCGCGTTTGTATATTTTTTATGCATTTTTTGATTTAGGAAAAGTATTTCATGCTTTTTCCATTGTGTTTAGAAGATAATAGAGCATTGAATTTATCATGCCAAGGATTTGTGCTAAGTAGACATTCTCTTTTCATTTGATCTTTTAATTTAGATAAGATTCTAGAGATTTTAATACATGCATAAGGTTTCATATGTTAGGGTTTATATGGGATGATTCCATCATTATAGTAAGAGAAACCTTAACCTTTTACAAATGTGAAGCCTTCAATGAATTTTTCTTCTAATCTAATCATAAAGTGTCATGGATTTGAAATATATTATGAATTTGGACATCTTAATTTTGGAAGATAGTTTTTTTCTTTGATCTCCAATGGATAGAAAATGATCTATAATTGTTTGAAGATAGACCAAATTTTCATTATGTTTTTGTTGTTCTTTTGGAAGATCAGTACTTGAGTCAATTTCTCTAAGTATTTTGAGGAAAAGTGAGAAAATTATCACCATCCTTTAATCAGAGAATCAAAATGATAGCTCAGTGATAATATTGTTTTTTTCTTGATAAATTGAGAGTAGAAACATAAGCATTCTTTATGAATGATTTTGTTGAAAGTCATCATATTCCATTCATATAAGAATCCTTCTAGAATTTTCAAAATGAGTATCTTCCTCAAATAATAAATCAATGTTGGTTTTATATTAATGTTTTTCAAATTTTTTGGGATAGAAAGTTTTGGATATCAAAAGGAGGATGAGGATCTTGTAATTCTTGAAAAAGGTTTTGAACTTTTTCAATATTATGATTGATCGATGCTTGATTGAGATTCAATTGAATCTTCATCATTATTTGATATCTTCAACTCCTACATACTTTTCACTTAAATTTGAATCAAATTACATATTTGAAGATCAACTTAAGAGCATTTAGATGGTTGAATAGGTTTCATGGGTTTATATAGTAGAATTTCTCAAATTTGCTAGTTTGAATAAAATTTTATTTAAAAATCAATTTTAAATTTAGGAAAAGATGATCAGATTATTTGAAGTATACTATTACTATAATTAAGTTTTCATTCAAAATAAATTCCATTAAATTTGTGGATCAAAACTTATTTTTTTGAAGAGTAATTCAAAAGTTTATCCATTTTCAAGGATGGAGGATAAGATGCTTTGATATTTTTTTTTGCTATGTTTGCCATTTGGAGTTAAAATAGCAAGATTGAGCATATATTGAAAAATAATTAATAGTATAAATTTTCTTTCTCACATTTTCATTTATCATTTTGAGATGGAAATAAAACTTATATATGAAAGTTATCCTACTTTGGTTGGAAATATTCCTTCATAATCTATCTCAGAATTTATTAGCCTTTATGAAGTTCATTTAATGGATAATATTTTCTCTCCTGAATAAAAAAGATTTTTACAAAAGATGGAGGTTCATAATAGTTGAGATTTGAAAAGAAAAAACAAAATTTATGAAATTAAAATACCACACATTCTTCATCAAAAATATGGGATCTTTACAATTTGTTTTTCAAGATTGGTTTCTGGTTGAACAATTTTTTTGAATCATTTAGAGTATTTAAAACTCAATGAATTCAGATTAAAGCATTTTTGAAAGGGTGAAAATCATAATCATAAAACTATAAATATAATTTTAAAGCTTCAAAGATTTATATGAGAAAGAGATCTTCATTGGAAAGATATTTGAAATAAATTTTGACAAATTTATCTCTCACTCATAATTATAATCATCTCTTATTGCTAGAATAAAAATTTGACATTTAAGGTTAAGGTTTGAATCTATAAATCATCCTTATGAATATATTTAAAATCTTGCATATATTTATCAGATCTTAAATTAGTAGATAAATAGTTTTTAATTTGATATAATAATGGTTTGTTCTAAATTTTCCAAGATTTTCCTTAAAATCAAAGTTGCAAATTGATAAATGATAGTTTTATCAATCTTGAGACCATCTATTTGAATCTTCATTCAGAACTTTTGCCATTTAGTTCTTGATTAGATTTCTCTAATCAAGATTAGTTACTTGAAAAGTACCATATCTAAAAAGGGCAAAAGGAGGAAGATGATGCAGAGAATTTCAAATTAACATAGATAAAACTAAGTATAAACCTCTGATTATCTTTACAGAACAAATATAGACTTCAATTTTGAGCCTCATGATAGAGATTTGACCATTTTTGAAGATAATATAAATAAAGAATTATTATAATAATACAAGACTTGTCATATCAAGCATCACACAATAGGGATGGCCATTTTGATAGAAGATAAAGCCATGAGGAATGAACAAAATCTTGGTTCATTCTTTATGATATGTAACAACAAATTTAACATCCTTCCTTTAATCATGGCTCGATTGACTTAAACCAATGTAAAACATATTTTTAAAACTTAAAAATAACTTACGATTAAAAGAATAAAAGTTGAAGAATAGAAGAGAAGAGGAGAAGGGAAAGATCAACACATAATACAGATGAGCCTCTTTGATTGGAGGATAGGAGAGACTTTACTTAGCAAAGGTGCAATTATTATCAAGATAAATGTTGCTTAAGTTGCAATATAATTATTAAATAGAAACTTTGTTAAGCACTATTATTAAATAAAAATGACACTTTAGACTAAAATACAAAATATTATAAGATGGCTACTTTTGAAAGTAGCAATTATCTTTGGTGGGATTCTTTATGTAAAGTAGGTTTTTTTCTTGGTGAAGATTTTACTTTTGGAAAACAATTATTTGCTTTTGCTTTATGAATTTAAGTTTCTCCTGGATTACCTGATTGTTTGCATATATAGATAGGATTAAAATAATAGTTTATTTTATAATTTTTTGAGACATTCCTTATGTTGAATCTCTTCTCATGAGGATAACATCTTTTGATGCTTTATAGTATCGTATAATAGCTCAAAATCCATAGTTTTGAGGGATCATTAATTCAGAATAAGCTTTAATAATGGCTTTAATTTGCTTGAGCTTATCTCAATGTTGATTGAATTCCACCATTTTAGTAAGAAATTATCTTTAAAGGACCAAGATTGAAGTCCTTCCAAGTATAACGTTCACTCCAAATCCATGATTTCATAAAATGAAGAAATGAGCAAGACTTTGTCCTTGAATCATTTTTTCTGATTAATAATCATTTGGGGTAGCTTCCATCAGTCATTAAAGACTTCTTTGATTGGATGTGGAAGATAGTTATCTCCAAAATAGTTCCACCATGAAGAACCATCTTTGAAGTTCTTTGTTGATAATATCTTTGTTCATTATGAACATCCATGAATGCCTTCATTTGTCATGAAGGAAGAAGGCCTTCATCATAGACATAGCACCAATAATTTTTGCCAATTTTGTCTTGTAAATTAGTGGAGGACAAAAATACATTTTCTCTTGGAATGGGTTAGATTAAATTTGATGAAAGATCTTTTTGTATAGACATTTGCTATACAAAATTGTATCTTGATGCATGATTAATCTCAATATACTTTAATTGTATTAAGATTTTTTTCATAATTTTCTCTTGAGATTAGATTCAAATGGGAAAGGATTGTTTCCCAAATATCTTTCAAATAAGGCCCACAGATTATTTATTGAATAATGGAGGATTAATTTCAATAATATTCTATTTTATTTAGAACTAAAATGGTTCTTGTAAGACATCTTTTAGGGATGGTGTTGACTTTTAGGGTTCACCCTTTTTAAGTAGTTGAAGAGGAAAACTATAAAGATAAGTTTCTTGATTGATGCAATTATTGAATTGGGGATCTTTGCCATTAAGCGCCATGTACCTCCATGAAAGAAAGACATTTTTAGTCATTCTTCCATGCTGATCCACCTTGTCCTTTGCAAGAATTCTTAAAAAAATCGAGAAGAATTTTCATTACCTTTAATGAATTCATTTCGAAAGTGATTGCCATGATGCAAAATTTGTTTGAAATTAAATTTTGACATCTTTTTTTTCAATGATGTATTTGACTAAATCAATACAAGGAGAAAATCTTGATTAAGTAAATCATCTTTAATTTTGAGATGCACTTCAGTAAATGTTTTTTATAGTGATATTCTTTTATCTTGATCTTTAATATCCATTTTAAATCAAATTGGAAAATATTTTGCATTATGCAATCTATTTAATAAATCTTTTATTAGAATTGGATATATCATTTTAAAACTTTGTTTAAGCTTATAATTAGTACAAGTCCTTCTTCCTCTTTTCCTTTTTTTCAATTCATAGCATAGAATGAGTAAATAGGATTGCTATTCTTTTCTTTAATAAATGATCTCATCTTTGCATAAAACAAGGTAGTTTTGTTCATCGAAGAGCTTTAAGAATGTCCCTCATTGAAATTATCAATGCATATCTACTACATGATCTTTCTTTAAAACATTTGTCACCAAACTTTCATTTATTTTGGTGGCAATTTTAATTTTTCTTTGAATTTGGGGAAGAAATTTGCTTTTAGTTAAACTTAATTTCTTCTTGTAAATAATTTATATGCATAGACTTATTATTAAGCCTATTCATTTCATTTATGATAATTTCTTTAGGATTGGATAAAACAAAATGTGATTTCTTTATTTAAGATAATTTGAATTTATCATCAATTAGTGATAGGCATTATTTTAAGAAAAGGAGTTCCCAAAATAATGTGTTGTGTTAAATTTTTGACTAAAATAAAAGGCATTTGAACACAAATATCATCTTGACACACGACCATAGATGATAATATACTTAATTTGTAAAGACTCACTATCGGTTGCCTTTAACCACTGGCTAGTTTTTTCAAAATATTTAGAAGGAATTATTCCTTCTTATATACAATTTAAATCTAACATCTTAAATTTGGTAAAATAAATTATTTATTTATAATTAATTTGATAATATATCATTTCGGTATATTGCCTTTTTTAATATTTTATTAAAATTCTTGATTAGAATCACTATTTTCAAATGAATTGAGAATCTTATTAATTTCAAGATCCATTAGGCGACCATTCATTTGCTCTTATTCACTTTAATTTGTTGAACTTCTAATTTTAGTTTCTTTAATTCAGTTTTTAGCTCTGCTAAAGAAGCTAAATTAGAAGATGATGTACTTGCCTCATTTTTTTTTTCTTAAATACTTAGTATATAGAACTTGTAATTAAATTTTTTAGTTTATCTTCTTATCATTAAGAAGATCGATAATTTATCCAAGTTGAATCATATTCAACTCTAAATAGTATGGTCCTTTTTTTGCTGTGGGTTAATATCTGAGACATGCCATATTTATTATATTTTTATAATAATCTATCTGTTGGCAGGATTTGCAATAGTTAGATTTATCAGAATCTGATGAGGATGAATATGAAATATGTTCTTCTTCTTCTTCTGATTCTCTTTCAGAATCAGAGGATGTAAGCAAAATTTTCATCAGGGTTTGTTTTAACCCCTCAATCAAGTTCATTTAACTTCTTCTTGACGATTGCATTTACGTAATGACTATTTACCATATTTTAACATTTTATTTCTCTCTTTTGGTTTTAAAACGAGGGGAGAGTGCTTGTGTTGTCATGAATTTGTCACATTTTTATGACATGATTTTTCATGGGAAAAAATAGTCTTTCATGTTTTCCCCTATTTTGGAAAATAAAGGACGCCTGAGGATATTGAATTGTTCATGAATTCTCCAAGCCTTCGCCAAGTAGACGTTCTCTTTTCATTTGATCTTTAATTTAAGATCAGAGAATATAGCTAATCCGGTTTTAATACATGCAAAAATAAGGTTTCCATATGTTAGGGTTTCATATGGGATGGTTCCATCGTAGAGGCGAAGAGAAACCTTAACCTTTTCAGCAAAATAGATTGGGAAGGCCTTCAATGAACTTTGCTTCCAGTGAAGCCTATCGGCATCATAAAGTATCATGACGCGTGCTAGAAATATATCCTTGTACCATCGAAAATGGGTTAAGGATGGACGTCTTAATTTTTGGAGTAAGGAGCAGTTTTTCTCCTTGATCTCCAATGGATCCAAAGAAATGATCTATAATTATTTGGAGAAGATTATAACAATTTTCATTGCTCCGAAGATCCTTAGTACTTAAGTCAATTTGCTAAGGAGGTCTTCCCTTTGAGGAACAAGGAGAAAATTATCCCACCATCCTTTGAGTTCCAGAATTGAAATGATGGCTCGGCAATATGTGGTTTTGCTTGATGTCTAGATTGAACATGAAACATAAGCATTCGATGAAGGGTATGAATGATTTGATGTTCGAAAGTCCATCAATATTCCATTCATATAAAGAATCTCCATCATAGGAATTTCCTAAAATGAGTATCTTCCTCAAATAATAAATAGGAGGTGTTTTTTTATAATAATGTTTTTCCAAATTTTTCTTGGATAAGAAAGTTTTGGATATCAAGAGGAGGATGAGGATCTTGTAATTCTTGAAAAGGTTTTGAACTTTTTCAATATTACTTGATTGATCAATACGTTTGGTTGAGGATTCATTTGAATCTTCATCCATTGACCGATATCTTCAAGAGCCTACATACTTTTCACTTAAATTTAGAATCAAAAATGTCTTCTAAGAGGGTCCTAACTTAAGAGCGCTTTAGAGAGGTGGTTGGATAAAAGGTTTCACAAATGGGTTTATACTAGTAGAAGCTTTTAAGCTTTGCTAGTTTCGACTAGAAACCTTTGTTTAAGCATCGATCGATTTTAGACTCTAGGCTAAAAAGATGATTATTTATATACTATTACTATAATTAAGTTGTTTAATTGTAATAAATTCTTTTAGAATTTGTGGATCGAAACTTATTTTTCAAGGCCGCTAATTCTAAAGGTTTATCATCCACCATTTTTACAACCGATGGAGGATAAGATGCTTCAATTATTTTTCCTTGCTCTTTGCCATTTTTGGTAGTTAAAATAGCAACTTGAGCGGATTGAGCATAGTAATCAAAACCATGCTACTAAAGGAATAGTTGCTTGACTATTTCTTTCTCTCATTTTCTAAAATATAAATCATTTATTTCTGTTGGTCTTGAAAAGTAAAACTTCTATACCAAGTACAAAAAAATTATCATACTTTGGTTGAAGTATTCCTTCTAACAACCTCTAGTCTTAGAACCTATCATTGCTCATTAAGACTAAAGTTCATTTATGGAGTGGGAGATTGATTTTCTCTCACTATGATAGATATGATTTTATTTAGGTGAAGGGATCGATGGTTCAAGTGTGTGAACCATCCGATCTAGACTTCTCGAGGTTTCGAAGGGATAGAAACCCTAGGAAGTGTAATGGAGAGGTTGAATGATTCAACATCGCCATCAGCTATAGTTCCAAATTGATAAATGATAGTTTTATCAATTTTGGGAGAGACCATCTATTTAGGTCTTCTTCTTTTCAAGGGAACTCGCCATTTTAGTTCTTGATTAAATTATTATTTCTCCTAATCGTTAGATTAGAAGTTACTTCAGAAGTAGAAGCCATATTACCAAAAAAAAGGGAAAAAGGAGAGAGGAAGATGATGCAGAGAATTTGAAACAAATCACCACGATAAAAAAACTAAGTATAAACCTCCATTAGAGAATTATCTTCCTATACCAACAAAAATTGGACTTACAACCCTTTCAAGCCTCACAATAGATTTACCATTTCATGAAGACGATAATATAAACCTCTACCGAGAATTATCATCCAACAATAAATGGACTTATCACCCTATCAAGCAAAGGATGGCCATTTGCGATGAAGACGGGATAAAGCCATGGGAGGAATGAACAAAGTACTAGTTTATCCAAAGCATGGTGAAATACAACAAAAAATCTCTAACATCCTTCCCCTCCCCAGGGATTTACCCCATCATGGCTCTGATACCAGACTTAAACTAGGATATATAAAAAACACTTATTTATTAAAACTTAAAAAGAACTTACATATGAGGGAGGAAGCGGAAGAACTGGAGAGTACAAGAGAGAAAAGAGAGGAGAAGGGAAAAGCACTGAAAGCACACATAATACATGCAGAGCCTCTTATATGAGGTGGAGGCATGAGAGACTTTGCTTAGAAGCAAAGGTACAATTATTAAACAAAGAGAAACATTGCTAAGTTAAGCAATGGTATAAATAGAAACTTTCGCAAAGTTTACCATTATTAAATAAAAAAGATACTTTGCTTAGAGGCTAACCAAGGTACAAAATATTATAAGATGTCTACTTTTGGAAAGTAGCAATTATTTCTTTGGGACCCACTTTATGTAAAGTTGGTTTCTTGTCGGTGAAGATAAGCTACTTTTGGAAAGTAAAATTATTTCTGGTCTGCTTTATGAATTTAAGTTTCTCCTGGGATTCCACACTGTAGAAGACTCGCCACTATCAGATATAGATAGGTGATTAAACACCAAGTTGATTTTCATAGATTTTTTGAGACGCTCTTATGAATCTCCTCATGAGGATAACATCTTTGATGCTTTGTATACCTCATCTATAATAGCTCAAAATTCATAGTTTTTTGAGGGATCTTAATAAGCTTTAATAATGATTTTAATTTTTGAGCTTATCCTCAATGTTGATTGAATTCTACCATTTTAGTAAAATTGTCTTCAAGACCAATGAATGTCCTTCCAAGTATAATGCTCAAATCCATGGGATTTTGCTCCGTGAAATGAAAAGATTTTGTCTTGAAACATTTTCTATTACTCTCATTTTCTTCCATCCATTAAAGACTTGATAGATCCGAAGATATTAATTCCTCGCCCAAAATAGTTTCAAGAACTCTGAAGTTCTTTTGATAAAATCTTGTTCATTATGAACATCCATGAATGCTTTCATTGAGAAAGAAGAAGGCCTTCATCATAGCTTTCATAGCACCAATAATTTATGCCAATTTTGTAAAAATTTGTGGAGGATAAGAATACATTTTTCTCTTGGAATGAGTTAACCATCTTTGATGAAAGATCTTTTGTATAACCATTTGCTATAAACAAAATTGTATGGTTCGCTCGATCATGAATATATGATTAATCAATACACTTTAATTGTATTAAGATTTTCATAATTTTCTCTTGAGAGATTAGATTCAAATGGGAAAGGATTATTTCCAAATATCTTTCAAATAAACGATTATTTATTGAATAATCAGAAATTTAATATTCTATTTTATTTCTTTAGAAATAAAGGTTCTTGTAATGATACATCTTTAGGATGGTGTTGAGATTTTTGAGGGTTCCCCTTTTCAACCATAGTTAAGAGGAAGTACCATAAGATATGTTCAAATCATCATGCCAATTGAATTGAATTGATTCTTAGAGCGCATCACCTCCATGAAAAGAAAGACTTCTGCTTAGAGTGGTCATTCTTCCATGCGGTGATCCACCGATCGTCCCTCAAGAATTCTAAAATAGAAAAGAAATTACCTTTAATGAATTTGTCAAATCAATAGAAAGTTGATCATGATGCAAATTTGTTTTGAAACTAAATTTTGACATCTTGTTCAATGATGTATTGAAACAAATACGAAGAGAAAAATATTAAGTAAATCATCTTGGAATTTTGAGATGCACTTAATCAAAAGCATTTCTTTGATAATGGAATAATCTTTATGGATTCCATTTAGAAATAAAGAACTAATTCTTTTCTTCATTTAATGAGCCCTTATCAAGCATCAGTTCAACAATTTGAAACTAGGGTCTAAGATTAAGACAAAGATTTTGAACCCTTTCTTTAATTTATAATGCCATGGTAGTAGATTTGGGGATTCTTTTTAATCTATCAAAGATGTCTGATCCAAGATTTTGATAAAATAATCAGAGCTCCTAAGAACCATAGAAGTTTTTATCTAAAATGATATCAAGAAATTTGTCATAAATTCAATTTTAGTATAATAAAAGTGGATATATTATGGCCTAAAATCTTATTTCGTTAAAAAATAATTTGATTTTGGCTCATAAATAACTAACCCATTTTTAAAATAACCATTTAAAATTTTTAGATGGTTGAAAGTTCATCAATAGTATTGAGAACATAAGATCATCAATATAGACTAAAAAATATTTAAAATAATCTTAAATATTTTATTCATGATATGAAATTTAAGGTACATTTTTAAACCAAAGGGCATTACATTACATTAGAATGTCCAAAGAAAATGTTTTATAATATTTTATCTGATACATTATTTTAAATCAAATTTGGAAAATATTTTTGCATTATGCAATCTATTTAATAAATCCTTTATCACTAGTTGAATCATCTTCAACTTTTAAAAGTTTAATTAATGTCCTGCTTGGGTTATCTTCCATATTTATTATATTTTACAATAATCTCATTGTGACAATAGTTCTTATTTATCGAATCTATTAGATGAAGATGAAATATGTTCTTCTTTCTTTTCATCTTTATGAGGATGTAGAATTTTCATGGTGTTTAAATCTTCACAATCAAGTTCATTTAACTTCTTAAGATGTTCATAAAAATAATTTTGTAACATTTTATTTCTCTTTCTCTTTGGTTTAAAATGGAGATGAGATGCTGTTTGTATGAATTTGTCACATTTTTGATGGATTTTTCATAGAAAAATAGTTTTTGTGTTATCCCATTATTTATAGATAGGACATAGAGATCACATTGAATTTCAAATATTTATCAACGTTTCTTTCATTTGATCTTTAATTTAAGATTGAAGATTGCTAAACCTTTTGTACAAGAAAAATATTTAATTTTATATGGATGGTTCCAAAAGAAGAAGAGAAACCTTAACCTTTAAATAGAAGGCCTTCATGAATTTTTTCTTAATGAATATAAAGTGTCATGACTATTATATATCCTCACCATCAAATTTAAGGATGGAATTTCTTTACTAAAGGAATTTTTCACCTTGATCTCCAATGGATCCAACAAAATGATCTATAATTGTTTAGAAGATTATAGATCAATTTTCAATTTTGTTATTCTTTAAAGATCTAGCTTCAATTTGCTAGAGGTCTTCCTTAAAGAAAAGAAAATTATCCCACCATTTCGATTCAGAACTAAATGATGTCAAAATAATATGAGGTTTTTTTTGATATCTTCAAATAGCAAACATAAACATTCGATAAGGGTATGAATGATTTTGTCAAAAAAGTCCATCAATATTCCATTCATATAAAGAAATTCTATCATAGAATTTCCTGAAATGAGTATCTTCCTCTAAATCAGGTGTTGGTTTTTCATAATAATGTTTTTTCCAAATTTTCTTATAAGAAAGTTTTGGATATCAAAAGGAGGAGGAGGATCTTAATTGAAAAAATTTTGAACTTTTTCAATATTTTGATGTCAAGACATGATTGAGGATTCAATTGAATCTTCATATTGAATATCTTCAAGAGCTCTACATACACTTAAGTTTAGAATCAAATTCGAATGTTTTAAGAGAGTCAACTTAAGAGCCAATTTAGATGGTTGAATAAAAGGTTTCACAAAAATTTTATACTAGTAGCTTTTTAAGCTTTGCTAGTTTTGGGGCTTTATTTTATTATGCATCTCATTGATTTTAATTTGTAAAAGATGATTAGATTATTGAAGATACATTATTATAATAAGTTATTAATTGTTATAAATACCTTTAGAATTTGTATCAACTTATTTTTAGGTCGCTAATTCTAAAGGTTTATCATCACCATTTTACAACCCATGGAGGATAAGATTTCAATTATTTTTCCTGCTCTGTGCCATTTTTAAGTAGGAAAACAATTGTAATATAGTAATCGAAAATACAAAAAGGAATAGTTTGGCTTGACTATTTCTTTTCTCATTTTCAAAATATAAATCATTTAGAGTTTTCTGAGAAGTAAAATTCCAAGACAAAAATTATTTACTTTAAAGTATTCCTTCAGACAACCTCTTTCTTAAACCTATGGTAGCTCATTAAGACTAAAGTTCATTTCAAATGGAGAGATTGATTTTCAGATGATAGATATGATTTTATTAAGGGCCACCGTATTAGCCATGATTAAATCTAAGATGTTAAGATTTTTTTTGTATTTCATCATGCTTTAATAAACTATTTTTCTTTTTATGGCTTTTATCCTCATATCAAAATGGCCATCCCTCATGAGATGCTTGATAGTGATAAGTCATATTTTTATTGTTTAAGATAATTCTCAATGGAGTTTATACTTAGTTTATTTTATCCTATGTGGTAATTTTAAATTTGATCATCTTCTCTCCCTTTTTTCCCCTTTTGTTTATATGAATTCTACTTCTTCAGTAACTTCTAACTCATTAGGAAATAATAATTTAATTATGAACTAATGAAGACCTAAATAGATGTATTCTCAAGATTGAAAAACTATCATTTATCAATTTGGAACTTTAATTTTAAGGAAAATCTTCAATGAAAATTGTAGAATAAACCATTAGTGTAGATGGATAAAACCATTTATCTCTAACGTTTGTTTTGCATAAATATATACAAGATTTTAAATATATTCATATAGAATAAGATAGCATTCAAATTTAAGGTCTAAATATTTATTTCAAGAGATGATGATCTTCATTGGGCTCAATCAAATGAGTGTTGAGATATTTATGTCAATGGCGTTTTATTTCAACACCTTAATCTGTTTATTCTCGATATAAATATTTTTGAAACTCTAAATTACATCTTTATGATTATGATTTCCTTCCTGTTAAACTATTGCTCTAATTTTTGAATTTATTTTGATTTTAAAACCTGGAGTTCAAAAGCTATTCAAATGAAATGATTGAAACAAATCTATTAGCATCTCATACTACTAATGAGTGATTAAAAGATAAGGTGGTATTTCGAATCAAATTATACCATCTCTGATAACCTTCCATTAATCAAGATCAAATAATTCAACCATGATGTTGAAGTGATTCATCCTCATCGATCCATCACACTTCCTAGGGTTTCTATCCCTTGAAATCTCGAGAAGTCTAGATCAATGGTTCACATTTTCAACCTTCAAGAGGCCCTTCTAAAACAAAAAATCATATCTATCATCCGGAGAAAAATCAATCTCCCACTCCATGAACTGTTTTAATGATTCCTTAGGTTCAAGACTAGAGGTTGGGAATACTCAACATGATAATTTTTGTGCTTGGTATAGTTTTACTTTCAAGACCAACATCTCAAAATAAATGATTTATATTTGAAAATGAGAAAGAAATACAAGCCAAAGTAACTATTCCTCAATATGGTTTTTGATTATCCATCATTCTATTTTTAATTACCAAAATGGCAAACAGAAAGAAAAAATAATTGAAGCATCTTATCCTCCATCATGTAAAATGGTGGATGATAAACCTTTAATACCTCAAAAAAATAAGTTCGATCCACAAATTTAATGAATTTATTATCAATTAAACAACTTAATTATAGTAATAGTTTCCAAATAATCATCATCATCTTTTACCTAGAGTCTAAAATCAATGATGCTTAAACAAAAGGTTTCTAACCTACGAAAAGCTTCAAAAAAGCTTCTACAAACCCATTTATGAAACCTTTATTCAACGACCTTCTAAATGTTAGTTTAATCACTTTCAAGACATTCAATTTAATTCTAAACTTAAGTGAAAAGTATGTAGGAGCTCAAAGATATGTCATTAGATGAAGATTCAATGAATCTCAATCAAACTAAAATTGATCAATCATAATATTGAAAAGTTCAAAACCTTTTCAAGAATTACAATATCCTCATCCTCATTTTGATATCCAAAACTTTCTTATCAAGAAAATATGGAAAACATTATTATAAAACCAACACCTCGATTTATTATTGGGAAGATACTCATTTCAAAAATTCTATGATGGAGATTCTTTATATGAATGGAATATTGATGGACTTAAACATCAAATCATTCATACCCTTCATTGAATGCTTATGTTTGCTACTTCAATCTAAAACATCAAGCAATATCTCATATTGTCGCTGAGCCATCATTTCTTTTCAACTCGAAAGGATAATGGGATAATTTCTCACTTCTCAAAGGAAGACCTCCTTATAAAATTGACTTAAGTACAAGGATCTTCCAAAGAACAACAAAACCTAATGAAAATTGATAATCTTCTCAAACAATTATAGATCATTTTTTTGGATCCATTGGAGATCAAGGAGAAAAAATATCTTACTCAAATTAAGATGTCCATCAACCCATTTTGATGGTACAAGGATATAATTCTAAAGACTCTCATGACACTTATGATGCCAAATAGCCTTCAGGAAGCAAAAAATTCATTGTGGCCTTCAATTTGAAAAGGTTATCTCTTCACTGATGGAACCATCCCATATGAACCTAACATATGGAATCCATATTTGCATGTATTAAACTACTATATGCTCGATCTTAATTTAAAAGATCAAATAAAAGAGAATACTTGAGTAAAAAGTTTGGCAATTCGAACAATTTAACATGATCTCTCACGCCCTTTATCTTCAAACAAAGGGGAAAACACAGAATATTTTTCCTATGCAAAAAATCCGTATAAAAATGTGACAAATTCACAAACACAAGCACTCTCATCCCTCGGTTCTAAAACCAAAGAGAAAAAGAGAAATAAAATGTTACAAATCTTGTCATTACGCAAATAAATGCACTATCAAGAAGAAGTTAAATGAACTGAGATTAAAACAAAATGAAAATTCTACTTACATCCTCGATCAAATAGAATCAAATGATGAAGAAGAACATATTTCATCTTCATCCTCATTATGATAAATGATAAATCTAATCAATTCACAATGTGATAGATTATTATAAAAATATAATAAATATGAAATCAACACGCCACCCACGAGCAAAAGGACCATAATTAAACTTTTAGCACAAGTTGAAGATGATTCAACTGGATAAAATTATCAATCTTCTTAATGATAAGAAGAAAGATAAATTAGAAAATTTAAGTACAAGCCCTATATACTCTTATAAGCATTTAAGAAAAATAGGAAAGTTCATCATCTTCTAATATTCTTTAGCGAGCTAAAACTAAATTAAAGAAACTAAAACTAGAAGTTCAACAAATTAAAGCTAAGCAAGAACAAATGAATGGTCGTCTAATGGATCTTGAAATTAATAAGATGCCCATTCATTTAAAAATATTTATCTAATCAAGAACCGTGTTTCTAAAATATGCAAAAAAGGAAATATACTAGAAATGGTATATTTCCATTAAATTAATTATCCCATCTTTTATAAATGGCCATCCCTACATGCTTGATAGGGTGATAAGTCCCTGTTTGATTGAATTCCACCATTTTAAAATTATCTTTGAAGAACTAGTGATTAAATGGATCCTGAGAGCCATGATGGGGTAAATCTTAAAATGGGATAGAGATTTTTTGTTGTATTTCACCATGCTTTGGATAAACTAGTACTTTGTTCATTCCTCCCATGGCTTTTATTTTTCATCACAAATGGCCAAACTTACATCAAAGGGTAAGTCCTATTTTTCTGAAAGATACTCTAATGGATATTTATACTTTGTTTTATCCTTATGTGGTGATTTCAAATTCTCCCCGCATCATCTTCCTCTTTTTCCCCTTTTGGTTATATGGCTTCTACTTCCTAACTTCCATCTAACCATTAGGAGAAATAATAATTTAATCAAAACTCAAATGGTAGTTCCTAAAAAGAAAACCTAAATATATGGTATCTCCCCAAGATTGATAAAACTATCATTTATCGATTTGGAACTTTTGATTTTAAGGAAAAATCTTCTGTGAAAATTGTAGAACAAACCATTACTGTAGATCAAATGGATAAAACTATTTATCTACTAATATTTGAAGATCTGCATAAATATATGTAAGATTTTAAATATATTCATATAGGAATGATACAGATAGCATTCAAACCTTTAACCCTTAAAGGTCTAAATGCTTCTATTCTAGCAAGCCTAAGAGATGGCAGATGCCTTCACTGGGCTCAATCCCTTATGAGTGTTGTAGAGACTAGCCTATGTCACATGTTAGTTTATTTCAACACCTTTCCAAATCTGAGTTTATCTCTTTCTTATATAAATCTTTTTGAAGATTTAAAATTATATTTATCAGCTTTATGGTTATGATTTACTCCCAGGTTCTGAAACTATTGCTTTAATCTTCAAAATTTATTTTTGAGTTTTAAATACTCTAAATCCTAGAGTTCAAAAAAGTATTTCAAAATTAAGAACTCGATTGAAACAAATCATAGCATCCCATATTGCTACTAATAGAGTGATTAAATTAGGTGGTATTTCACTCATGGACTATACATCACGCACCAAGACCTTCCATTAATCAAGATGGGATCGAATTCAAATAAGATGGCGATGTTGAAGTTTATTCAACCTCACATCCATCACACATCCTGGGTTTCTATCCCTTCTCAAAACCTGGTTAGATTCTAAACCATCTAATTGAGGCCCTTCAGAAATAGAAATCATATCTATCATCCAGTGAGAGAAAATCAATCTCCCACTCCATCTAAAATGAACTTTAGTCTTAATGAGCTACATAATAGGTTCTAAGATTAGAGAGGTTATTCTGAAGGAATACTTCCAACCAAAGTATGATAATTTTTGTACTTGGTATAGAAGTTTTACTTCTCAAGACCAACGTCTTGAAATAAATGATTTATATTTTGAGAAAATGAGAGAAAGAAATAGTTAAGCCAAAGCAAATATTCCTTTCGTAATATGGTTTTGCAGTTACTATTCTCAATCTGCTCAAGAACTACCAAAAAATGGCAAGAGCAAGGAAAATAATTGGCATCTTATCCTCCATCGTAAAAAAGGTGGATGATAAACCTTTAGAATTAGCGACCTTTGGAAAAATAAGTTTCGATCCACAAATTCTAAAGGAATTTATTACTATAATTAAACAACTTAATTATAGTAAGATACTTCAAATAATCATCGATAATCTTTTACTAGAGTCTAAAATCGATCGATGCTTAAACAAAGGTTTCTAAAAACTAGCAAAGCTGAAAAGCTTCTACTAGTATAAACCCATTTGCGAAACCTTTTATTCAACCACCTAAACTGGCTCTTAAGTGACTCTCTCAAGACATTCAAATTTGATTCTAAACTTAAGTGAAATGTATGTGAGCTTTGAAGATATCATGATGAAGATTCAATTGAATCTCAATCAAAATAATAATCGATCAATCATAATATTGAAAAGTTTAAAACCTTTTCAAGAATTACAAGATCCTCATCCTCTTGATATCCAAAAATTTCTTATCCAAAGAAAAATTTGGAAAACATTATAAAACCAACTCCTCCTCGATTTATTATTTGAGGAAGATACTCATTTCATGGAAATTCTATATTGGAGATTCTTTATATGAATGGAATATTGATGGAAACATCAAATCATTCATACCCTTCATCGAATGCTTATGTTTGCTACTGCTGTTCAATCTACATCAAGCAAAACCTCATATATTGCTGAACCATCATTTCGTGATTCTCTGAACTCAAAGGATGGTTGATAATTTTCTCGTTCCTCAAAGGGAAGACCTCCTTAGCAAATTGAATTAAGTACTAAGGATCTTCCAAAAAACAAGAAAAACCTAATGAAAATTGTTCTATAATCTTCTCCAAATAATTATAGATCATTTTGGATCCATTGGAGATCAAGGAGAAAACTTGCTTACTTAAATTAAGATGTCCATCCTTCCCATTTTGATGGTACAAGGTTTCTAGCATCACATGACACTTTATGATGCCAATAGCCTTCACTAGAAGCAAAAAATTCATTGAAGGTCTTCCTAATCTATTTGAAAAGTTAAGGTTTCTTGTCTTCTTTATGGAACCATCCCATATGAAACCCTTACATATGGAAAATCTTATTTGCATGTATTAAAACCGGTTTAGAATCGCTCGATCTTAAATTAAAAGATCAAAAAGAGAACGTCTACTTGAGAAAGTTGGAAATTTGAGCAATTCAAGATCCCGTATATCCTTTATCTTATAAACACAAGGGAAAAACACAAAAAACTATTTTTCCTAAACGTGAAAAATCACGTCATAAAAAATGTGACAAATTCACACACAAACAAAAGCACTCTCGTCCCTCTGGTTTTAAAACCAAAGAGACAAGAGAAATAAAATATTACAAATGTGGCGCAGTCATTACGCAAATAGATGCATTGTCAAGAAGAAGTTAAATGAACTTCGATTGATTGAATTAAAACAAACTCGATGAAAATTTTGCTACATCCTCGATCAAAGAGAATCAAGAAGAAGAAGAACATATTTCATCTTCATCCTCATCGATCGATAAGGATAAATCTAGCATAACCCCACAATTGATAATTATAAAAAAATATAATAAATATGACAAATCAGATATGCTCACCCACCAAAAAGGACCAATTAATTAAACTTTTAGCACAAGTTGAAGATGATTCAACTCGTAAAGAGATTTATTAAATATTGCATAATGCAAAAATATTTTCCAAATTTGATTTAAAATCGGATATTGGAAGATCTAGATAAAAGAATCATCGCTATAAAAAAGATTTTGTGTTCTTTGGACATTACAATGAAATGCCCTTTGGTTTAAAAAATGCACCTTCAATTTTAGATATCATGAATAATATATTTAAAGATTATTTTAAATATATTTTAGTCTATATTGATGTTCTTGTGTTCTCAAATACTATTGACAACATTTCAACCATCTAAAAACATTTAAATGGTTAATTTTAAAAAATGGGTTAGTTATTTTTGAGCTCAAAATCAAATTATTTCAAATAAAATAAGATTTTAGCCATAATATATCCAATGCTTCTATTATACCAATTAAGTATTGAATTTGCTAATAAATTTCTCGATATCATTTTAGATAAAACCACAACGTTCTTAGAGCTCTCAATTATGTAGTGATATCAAAATCTTGCCAAAGATGCAACCCCACTCTTTGTGATTAAAAAGAATCCCCACCATGGTCCGATACTCATACCATGACAAAGTGCAAATTAAAAGGGTTCAAACCTTCCCTCTTAATCTGGACCTACTAGTTTCAAAATTATTGAAACTGATGCCTCTGATAAGGGCTATGGAAGTATCTTAAAGCAGCAAAAGAATTATAAAGAAGAATTAGTCTTCTTTGTTTCTGGTAAATGGAATCCTACTCAACAAAAGTATTCCATTATCAAAAAAGAAATGCTTTATGTGATTAAGTGCATCTCAAAATTCTAAGATGATTTACTTAATCAGCATTTTCTCCTTCAGACTATTCCTCGTCAAATACATCATTGAACAAGATGTCAAAAATAAAATAAATTTTGCATCATGGCAAGCTCTATTGATTTACATCAAATTCATTAAAGGTAATGAAAATTCTCTTCCGATTTTCAACAGAATTCTCGGGACGATGGTGGATCACCGCATGGAAGAATGACCACCTAACCGAGGAAGTCTTTCTTTTCACGGAGGTCACGATCGTGGCCACTCTAATGGCAAAGATCCGGTCAATTCAACAATTGGCATGATCTATTTAAAGATATATCTTTATGGTACTTCCTCTTCAACTAAAGTTGAACAGGTGAACCCTCTAAAAGTTACAACACCATCTATTTCTCTAAAGAAATAAAATATAATATTTTAAATTAATCCTCATTATTCAATAAATAATCCATGGGCCTTATTAAAGAAATAAATAAAATTCTAACATATTATTATATGTATTAATTTTCCCTTCTTTTTCTTTATTATCTCTTTAGTTCATTATTCTGTAAGTTACTTTTATTTTAATAAATAAGAGTTTATATATGGTTTGAAACAATCCTTTCCCATTTGAATCTAATCTTAAGAGAAAATTATGAAAAAAATCTTAATACAATTAAAGTGTATTGAGATTAATCATGTTCTTGATTAGACGAACCATACAATTTTGTATAGCAAATGTGTTATACAAAGATCTTTCATCAAAGTGAATGGGGTCTAACACCATTCCAAGAGAAAAATGTTTTATCCTCCATAATTAATTTACAAGACAAATTGCATAAATTATTGTGCATGTTAAGCTATGAAGGCCTTCTTCCTTCTCAATGACAAATGAAGTCATTCATGGATGTTCATAATGAATAAAGATATTATCAACAAAGAACTTCTAGGATGGTTATTCAGATGGTGGAACTATTTTGGAGAAGAATTAAATATTCTTCCAGATCCAATCAAAGAAGTCTTCAATGACTGAATGGTGGAACTATCTTTAATCTAAGTTCTTGTTGATAATATCTTTATTCATTATATACCATGATGTGAGCACTACCTTGATTTATGTAAAGAAGAGATTATTTATTAAAGAATAATTTGGCAATCTACCCCACTCAAATCACATGTTATGAATTCTAAAAGGAAAGAGGGAGCGATCTTGTAATAATTATACAAACAAAGTTTTAAAATGGATTAGATATCTAATTCAATAAAAGGGAATTATTAAATAGATTGCATAATGCAAAAATATTTTCCAAATTTGATTTAAAATTAGAAATAGAAATAAAGGCCTTCAATGAATTTTGCAAAAAGGCTATTGGCATCAATTATTTGGGAACTCCTTTCTTCTTAAAATAATACTTTATTAGATTCACCGAGCCTTTAATAAATATTTGTTTTTTAAAATATTTTGAAGAATTATTTTCTTGTGTACAATTTAAATAATCAACTAAGATCTAAAATTTATTTATATAATTTAATAAATATACCATTTCTGGATATCTTCAATGATAATGAAGTCCCCCAAAAATGAGGGCTATTAATCAGAACTATTTCTATCCTCCATTATTTAATAAATAATGGCCTTCTGATGCTTAAATAAAAAAGTTTTGTAATAGCCAAGTTTCAGAAAGTTCTACTAGTATAAACCCATATGTGAAACCTTTTATGAGACTTGAAAGCGTTGTAAGTCCTATTTTTGTTGATTATCTGGAAAGATAATTCTCTAATGGAGGTTTATACTTAGTTTGTTTTATCCTTATGTGGTGATTTGTTTCAAATTCTCCCTACATCATCTTCCTCTCTCCCTTTTTCCCCATTTTTGGTAATATGGCTTCTACTTCTTTTGAACTAAAATATCTATTAGGAAGAAATAATACTCTTAGACATCTTTCTTTTCATGGAGGTCACTCCTAATAGAAAAGACCAAATTCAATGATGGTGATCAATTTGCATTTATGATACTTTTTCAACTACATTTTCAAAAGGTGATCTAAAAGTTGAACACCATCCCAGATGTCTAAGAACTGTTTATTTCTCTAAAGAAATCGCCTTCAAATGGCCATCTTTTGATGCTAATGAAAGTCATTATTGTTGAACTAATAATTCTCCCAGAGGTTTATATTATCATCTACCAAAATGGCTAAATCTTTGTGTGAGGCTTGAATTGTAAGTCCATGACTATGGAAGATAATTCTCAATGGAGGTTTATACTTAGTTTGTTTTATCCTTATGTGGTGATTTGTTTCAAATTCCCCCATCATCTTCCTCTCTCCTTTTTCCCATTTTTGGTAATATGGCTTCTACTTCTTTTGAAGTAACTTCTAATCTAATGATTAAGAGAAATAGTAATTTAATGAAGAACTCTGAAATGGCAGAGTTCCCTTTGAAAGAAGAAGACCTAAATAGATGGTCTCTCCCCAAAATTGATAAAACTATCATTTATCAATTTGGAACTACTGTTGGCGATGTTGATGATTCAACCCTCATCGATCCATTACACTTCCTAGGGTTTCTATCCCTTTGATACCTAGAAGTCTAGATCGGATGGTTCACACACTCAACCTGGCCCCCCTAAATAAAAATCATATCTATCATCCAAAGGAGAGAAAATCAATCTCCCACTCCATCTAAAATGAACTTTAGTTTTAATGAGCTACATAGGTTCTAAGACTAGAGGTTGTTCAAAGGAATACTTCCAACCAAAGTATGATAATTTTTGTACTTAGTATAGAAGTTTTACTTTTCAAGACCAACATCTCAAAATAAATGATTTATATTTGAGAAAATGAGAGATAGCCAAAGCAACTATTCCTTTCGTAGCATGGTTTTGCGGTTACTATGCTCAATCTGCTCAAGTTGTTATTTTACCAAAAAAATGGCAAACAGAGCAAAAAATAATTGAAGCATCTTATCCTCCATCGTTGTAAAATGGTGGATGATAAACCTTTAGAATTAGCGACCTTGAAAAAATAAGCTCGATCCAAAATTCTAAAGGAATTTATTATGTAATTAAACAACTTAATTATAGTAATAATATACTTCAAATAATCATTGATCATCTTTTAGCCTAGAAAAATCATCGATGCTTAAGGAAGGTTTCTAGTCTCAAACTAGAAAGCTAAAAGCTTCTAAGTATAAACCCATTTGTGAAACCTTTTATTCAACCATCTCCTAAACTGCCTCTTAAGTTAGGACTCTCTTTTGAAGAGATTCAGAATTTGATTCTAAATTTAAGGGAAAAGTATGTAGGAGCTCTTGAAGATATCAGCCAATTGGATGAATATTCAATTGAATCCTCAGTCGAAACTGATACTGATCAATCAAGTAATATTGAAAAAGTTCAAAACCTTTTTCAAGAATTACAAGATCCTCATCCTCCTTTTGATATCCAAAACTTTCTTATCCCAAGAAAAATTTGGAAAAACATTATTATAAAAAACCAACACCTCTTGATTTATTACTTGAGGAAGATACTCATTTCGTAGGAAATTTCTATGATGGAGATTCTTTATATGAATGGAATAAAAAACCAACATTGGTTTATTTTAATTTTTTTAGTTTATTTTATTTATTTTTAGTTTATTTATTTTAGTTTAGGTTTTTTATTTTAGTTTATTTTATAGGTTTAGGTTTATAAGTTTAGGTTTATTTTTTAGTTGAGTTTTATTTTAATTTTATTTTTTAGGTTTATATTTTATTTTTTATTTTTTAGGTTTAGGTTAATCTTTTTATTTTACTTTTTTAGGTTATGCTTTCAGGTTTTTAGTTTAAAATTATTTTTTGGTATTATTTTTTATTTAGGTTTAGGTATATTTTTAGTTTATTTTATTTTATTTAGTTTAGGTTTAGGTTTATGTTTTATTTATTTTAGTTTAGTTTATTTTAGTTTAGGGTTTATGTTTAGTTTATTTTGTTTATTTTATTTTTAGGTTTAGGTTTTTTTAGTTTAGGGTTTAGGTTTTATTTTTTTCTAGGTTTTATTTTTTTTAGGTTTATTTTTAGGTTTATGTTTTATTTAGTTTTATTTTATTTTATTTTAGGTTTATTTATTTTATTTTACATTTAGTTTTTATTTTGGTTAGATTTTTTATTCTTAGGTTTATTTTATTTTTTAGTATAGTTTAAGTTTTTATTTATTTTATTTTAGTTTATTTTTATTTTTTTTAATTTATTTAATTTTAAGTTTTAGTTTAGTTATTTATTTTATTTTATTATATTTAGGTTTATATTTTTTTTAGGTTTTAGGGTTTAGGTCTTAGGGTTTATGGTTTAGGGTTTAAATTTTATTTGTTTGTGAGTTGTAGGTTGTAGGTTCAGAGTTTAGTGTTTTCTTATTTGTTTTAATTTAGGTTTAGGTTTACCAGCCAAAAAGATAATCGAAAAATCATCCCAGCCATCATAGCCCACTTACATCGACGAAGGCAATCCTCCAAAGGGTGAAAGACAACAATTCTCTAGTACCTGCAGCACAAGCAACAGAAAAAGCTGGCCCACAAAACACCAAGCCAACTAAAGGCCACCAAGCCCGAAAGGAAGTAGCATCAACAAAACCATCATAGTATAAATGAAAGAGCAGCTGCCAAGATATCACCCAGAAAACAAACCCACCATGGATAAACCCAGAGTCACCGGACAATGACAAGCAACAACCCAAGACCAAAATAGTAACTACAACAAGCAAAGAAACCAACAATTCTAAACCATTAAAGGTCAACCAATAAATAGCAACCACCACCCAACCCGATAACAGAGGCAAGAAATAAAAGGCAACAATACCTCCATCAAAAATAGAAAGATATACAAGAATAAATATTAAAAATAAACTAAACTAAAATAAATAAAAAATTAACTAAATATACTAAATAAACCTAAACCTACTAGTTTACTTAATTTAAAAAAAAAGAACTTAAACCCAAAATCCTAAACCCTAAACCCTAAACCTACAACCTTAAACCTACAGCCCTAAACACTAAATCGTAAACCTTACACCTTAAAAAATCCTAAACCTTGAACTCTAAACCCTAAAAGCATAAACCTTAAAATCCAAAACCTTAAACCCTAAACCCAAAACCCCAAACCTAAACCTAAACTTAAAGTAACTAAATAAATTAAAAAATAAACCTAAACCCTTAAACATATTAAACTTAAACCTAAACCTAAACCCTAAGAATGGGTAGAACCTTGAGGGCAAAAATATCACTGTCTACCAGGCTCAATCTCGATCTGGGTATGGAGGCGAAGGTGGACGCAACGATTATCGCAGTGGTGGTGGGGGATCTAGAGGTACTGGTGGATATGGAGGTGGTAGGAGCGCAATGGGGAGAGGACCAAATGTGGGGGATTTAGAGTTTTTGGTGGATATGCGTGCTCATTTTTGATCTATGTCATCACATGTGTCTTAGAAAACTTGGTGTGTTACTTGGTTGATGAAATCAAAAAGAACAAATGTTTAACCTAAATTTGTTATCTATTAAAAAAATAAAAAACCTTAAACCCTAAATTAAAAATTTAATCGTAAACCTAAAACCTAAACCCTAAACCCAAAATGACAAATTCTAAAAACTCTAAACCCTAAACCCTAAACATTAAACCATAAACCCTAAACCTAAAAAAACCTAAAACCCTAAACCTAAACCTAAATCTTAAATCCTAAACTCTAAACTCTAAACTTAAACCTAAACTATAAACTCTAAAATATATAATAAGTTAAAAATAAAATTAAATAAACCCTAACACTAGACCCTAAGCCCTAAAACTAACACTAAACCCTAAACACTAAACCTACAACCAGAAACCCTAAACCCCAAACCAAAAACCCAAACCCAAAACCATGAACCTTAAACCCTAAAAACCTTAAACCCTAAACCCTAAATGCAAAACCATAAACCCTAAACTCTAGACCCTAACCCTAAACCCTAAATCCTAAAACCCTAAACCCTAAAACCCTAAACACTAACCCTAAACCCTAAACCCAAAACCCTAAGAACCTAAAAACCTAAACTTGTAAAATAAAATAAAAATAAAACACAAGTAAAAAATAAACCTAAACCTAAAAAATAAACTAAAATAAATAAACCTGAAATAATTAAAATAAACTAAATAAAATAAATAAATAAACCTAATTAAAAATACAGAATAAAATAAAATAAAATGAATAAAATATCAATTAAATAAACAAAAAAACTTAAACCTACGAGTTTATTTAATTTAAAAAACCCCAAAATATAAAAATTAAACATTAAACCCTAAATTTTAAATCTGAAACTCTAACCCCAAACCCTAAAACTAACCTAAAACCCTGAACCCTAAACCCTAAAAAACATTAAACCCTAAACCCTAAACTATAACCATAACTCTAAACCCAAAACCCAAAACCCAAAATCATAAAACCCTAAACCCTAAACCCTTAACACTGAACCCTAAATCGTGAACCCTAAATCTTAACCCTAAACCCTAAACCTAAAATACCTAAACCCTAAACCCAAAATGTTAAACACTAAACACTAAACCCTAAAACCTAAAAAACCTAAAGTTAAAGTAAATAAAACCTAAAAATAAAATAAATCAAAAAACCTAAACATAAATAAAATAGAATAAAATAAAAACCTAAAGTAAAACCTAAACCTAAACCTAAAAATAAATAAAATAAAATAAAATAAAATAAAATAAATAAAATCCTAAACTAAACTAAAAAATAAAATAAACCTAAGAATAAAACCTAAATAAAATAAAAACTAAATTTAAAATAAAAATAAAATAGACTTAAAATAAAATAAAATAAAAACTAATTAAAAACCTAAACCTAAAAATTAAACCTAAAAGAAATAAATAAAAAAATAAAACCCAAACCCTTAACTAAAAATGAAAACTAAACCTAAAATAAAAATAAAATAAACAAAAATAAAATAAACTTAAACTCAAACTAAAATAAAATAAATTTAAATATATAAAACCTAAGCCTAAACCTAAAATAAACAAAACCAAAATCCTAAACTAAATAAATAAAATAAATTAAAAGTAAACCTAAACCTAAACTAAAAAATAAAATCAAAAAATAAAACTAAAATAACAACCTAAAACTTAAACCCTAAACCGTAAACCCTAAAATATTAAAAACTTGAACCTAAAATAAAAATCATATAAACCTAAACCTAAACTATGATAAACAAAACTAAAATAAATTAAAGCTAAACCTAAACCTAAAGTAAACTAAACCTAAACCTAAACCTAAATTAAATAAAATAAGATTAATTAAAAATAAATCTAAACCAAAACTAAAAAATAATACCTAAAAATAAACATAAAATAAAAATCTAAAAACTAATCCTAAAAAAAAGAACCTAAACCTAAACCTAAAAATAAAAAATAAAACCTAAACCTAAAAAATAAAGTAAAACTAAAACTAAACTAAAAAATAAACCTAAACTCAAGCCTAAATCTAAAAAAATAATTAAAATAAACAAACAAAAGATAAATGAACTAAACTAAATAAAAATAAAAATAAACTTAAATAAAAATTAAAATTAAAATAAACTAAAATAAATAAAAATTAAACTCAATAAACTTAAACATTCAAGTTTACTTAAATTAAAAATCAAAAAAGAAAAAAACTCTAAACCCTAAACTCTAAAACTCTAAACCATAAAGCGAAAGCATAAACACTAAACCCTAAAACTTAAACCCAAACCCTAAACCCTAAAGCCTAATGCCTAAACCCTAAACCCTAAACCCTCAAAACATAAAAATCAATAAATTGAAAAACCTAAAACTAAACTAAATAAAACCTTAAAATAAAATAAATAAATAACCTAAACCTAAATCTAAACCTTAAGATAAAATAAAATAAAAAATAAAAACTAAACTAACATAAAATAAATAAAAACCTAAACTAAACTATAAGATAAAATAAACCAATAAATAAAAAACCTAAATAAAATAAAAACTAAATGTAAAAATATAAATAAAATAAACTTAAAATAAAATAAAATAAAACTAAATAAAACACAAAACCTAAAAAAAATAAAAATAAAAAACCCAAATCCAAAACTAAAAATACAAACTAAACTTAAAATAAAAATAAAATAAATAAAATAAAATAAACCTAAACCTAAACCTAAACTAAAATAAACTAAATTAAAATAAATAAAACTTAAACACTAAACTAAATAAAATTAAATAAACTAAAAATAAATCTAACCTAAACTAAAAAATAAAACCTAAACATAAATTTTAAAACCTAAACTTAAAAAAATAAAATATAAACCTAAACCTAAAAAAATAAAATAAAAATAAAAATAAACTAAAAAAATAAGAATAAACCTAAGCAAAAGCTTAGAAAATTTACAAAAATAAAAAACTTAAACTAAAATAAATAGAACTAAAATAAATAAACCAAAATAAATAAAAATTAAAAATTAAACCTAAATGAAAATAAGAAAATAAAATAAACTAAAATAAATAAAAAATAAACTAAATAAACCTATACCAACCGACTTAATTTTTTTAAAACCCATAAACCCTAAAACTTAAATAAACAAATTAAACCTAAACCATAGTTTAAACTAGCCCAATAAACTACAACCCTAAACACTATAAACCTCCAACTCAAACCTAAACCCTAAACCCTAAATCTAAATTAACCAAACTTAAACTTAAACTTAAACTATAAACCTAATCAATCCTAAACAAATCAAACTCCCAATCTAAACCTAAATCCACTAAAAGTACTTAACCCTAAAACCTAAACTTAAAGTTTAAACTAAACCCTAAACTAAAACCTAAACTAACCCTAAACCCTGAGCTAAACCTAAACAAAACCCTAACCTAAAACCCTAAACCCTAAAGCCTAAACACTAAACCTAAATCCCAAAATACTAAACCCTAAACTCTAAACCCTAAACCCTAAAACTCTAAAAACCTAAAGCTAAACTAAATAAAACCTAAAAATAAAATAAATAAAAATCTAAACTCAAATAAAATAAAACCCTAAAGTAAAACCTAAACCTAAACATAAAAAAATAAAAAATTAAACTAAACTAAAATAAAATAAATAAAGACCTAAACTAAAAATAAATAAAATAAACCTAAGAAGAAAAAAGCTTATTAAAATAAAACTAAATGTAAAATAAAAACAAAATAAACTTAAAATAAAATATAATAAAAACTAAATAAAAACCTAAACCTAAAAAATAAACCTAAAAATAAATAAAAAACAAAAACAAAATTGTAAGCTAAAAAATAACTTAAATCTAAAATAAAAATAAAATAAATAAAATAAAAACAAAACCGAAACCTAAACTAAAATAAATGCAACCTAAACTTAAACATAAACCTAAACCTAAACTTAAAATAAACTAAACCTAAACCTAAACCTAAACTAAATAAAATAAAATAAACTAAAAATAAATTTAAACTTAAACTTAAAAAATAAAACGTAAAAATAAACCTAAAATAAAAATCCAAAACCTAATCCTAAAAAAATAAAATAAAAACCTAAACCTAAACCTAAAACTAAAAAATAAAACCTAAACCTAAAAAATAAAATAAAAATAAAACTCAATAAAAAAATTAACTTAAACCTAAACCTAAACCTAGAAAATAAACTAAAAAAAACCTAAACTAAAATAAATAAACATAAAATATATAAAAATAATGCTATATAAAAATAAAAAATAAACATAAATAAAATTAAAAAATAAAATAATCTAAAATAAATAAAAATTAAACTAAATAAACTATATAAATTCAAACCAACAGGTTTACTTAATTTTAAAAATAAAAAAATCCTAAACCCTAAATCTGAAACCCTAAACCCTATTCCGTGAACCCAAAACCCAGAAATTAACCCTAAACCTTAAACCCTAAAATTACTCTAAACTCAAAACCCTAAAACCAAAAAACCCAAAACCCAAAACCCAAAACACTAATCTTAAAGCTTAAATCCTAAAAGCATAAACCTCAAACCCTAAACCCAAAATATTAAACCTTAAACCCTACACTCTAAACCCAAAACCCAAAACCCTAAACCCTAAACCCTAAACCCCAAACCCTAAATCTAAACCTAAAGAAACTAAATAAATTAAAAATAACCCTAAACCTTAAATCTTAGTGAACCTAAACCTAAATCTAAACTCTAAGAATGGGAAGAACCTTGAACACTATCAACCGGCCCGCCTAGATCTAGTGGGAGGGAGAGAAAGTTATCATAGTGGTGGTGGGGAACCGAGATCCGGTGGATTTAAAGGTGGTTGTATGGCAAAGGTGGTTATAGAGGGAGGAGCAATGGAGGTTACAAACTGTGGTGGAGGGGAGAAATGATATGATATGGATCACATTATTTGAAAGGTGGGGTGGTTTGATGAGAACATGAGAAATTGAAGAACAACCAATCTGATTTGGTGGTGGGAGGAGAAATCAGGATATGATGATGATCAAAGGACCAGGTGGTTTGATGGGAAATGGAGAAAAAGAACAATCCAATGACTTTAAACTATGTCATTATAGTAGAGATGGTTCTAGTTATCTAGGGTTTATTATTTGCTCTATGCATGCTCATTTTTTTATCTATGTCATCACTTGTGTCTTAGAAAACTTAGTGTGTTGGTTGATGAAATCGAAAAGAAGAAATGTTGAATCTTAATTTATTCTCTATTAAAAAAAACTAAAAGCCTTAAACCCCAAACTAAAACCTAAACCATAGACCTAAAACCTAAACTCTAAACCTTAAACCATAAACCCTAAAAACCCTAAACATTAAACCCTAAACCATAAAACCTTAAATTTTAAACCCTAAAATCTAACTAAACCCTAAACCCCAAAACATAAACCCTAAACCCTCAACTAACCCTAAACCCTAAACCCTAAACCTAACTTCTAAAATGCTAAAAACCTAAACCCAAACTAAATAAAACTTAAAAGTAAAATAAATAAATAAACTTAAACTAAGATAAAATAATAAAATAAACAAAATAAAACCTAAATTAAACCTAAACCTAAACTTTAACCTTAAAAATAAAATAAAAAATAAAAACTAAAACTAAATAAAATAAAATAAAACAAAACTTAAGCTAAATAAAAAAATAAAAAACCTTTATAAATTAAAAACTAAACCTAAAATAAAAATAAAATAAAATAAAAACTAAATAAAAATCTAAACCTAAAAGTAAACTTAAAAATAAAAGATAAAAATAAAAAAAATAAAATCCAAACCCTAAACTAAAAAAAACTTAAACCTAAAATAAAAATAAAATAAACCTTAACATAAACTAAAATAAACTAAGCTAAAATAAATAAAACCTAAACTTAAACCTAAACCCTAAAAACCTAAAATCCTAAACCTAATGTAAATAAAACCTAAAAAGTAAAATTAATAAATAAACCTAAACCTAAATAAAATAAAATAAAAAAAGAAAAGCTAAACTAAAATAAAAACCTAAACCTAAAAATAAATTAAATTAAATTAAAATAAATAAAAAATATACTAAACTAAAAAAATAAAATAAACCTAAGAATGAAAAACTCAAATAAAATAATAAATAAATGTAAAATAAAAATAAAATAAACCTAAAATAAAATAAAATAAATAGTATATAAAAACCTAAACTTAAAAAATAAAACTAAAAGTAACAACTAGAAATAAATAAAATATAAAACCCAAACCCTAAACTAAAAATAAAAACTAAACCTAATTTAAAAATAAAATAAACAAAAGAAAATAAACCTAAACTGAAACTAAAGTAAACAAAACTAAAATAAATAAAACCTAAACTTAATCTTAAAATAAACTAAACCTAAACCTAAACATAAACCTAAAGTAAATAAAATAAAATAAACTAAAATTAAACCTAAACCTAAACATTAAATAAAACCTAAAAATAAGCCAAAAATCAAAACCTAAAACCTAAACCTAAAAAAAATAAAATAAAAACCTAAACCTAAACCTAAAAATAAAAAATAAAACCTAAACCTAAAAAATTAAATAAAAATTAAACTCAACTAAAAAAAACCTACACCTAAACCTAAACCTAAAAAATAAACTAAAATAAAAAAACCCAAACTAAAATAAATCAAATAAATTAAATAAAACCTAAATACAAATATAAAGTAATATAAACTAAAACAAATAAAAAATAAAATAAATAAACTAAATAAACCAAAACCTACTGATTTACTTAATTTAAGAAAAAACCTTAAATCCTCAACCTAAAACCATAAACCCTAAGCCCTAAACCCTAAAGCCTAAAAGCATAAACCCTAAAACCCTAAACCCTAAACACTAACCCTATACCATAAACCCTAAACTATGAGTCACTATAGCACCCAAGAGGGAGGGTGAATTGGGTGATATTAAAAATTTTAAATGTTGAATCTTAAATTTTAAGTTTTAGTAGAAAATTAATTTTAGATTTTATAATGATAAGATACAATTCATAATGCAACAAAAATAAAAGTACAATAAAGTAAAGAGAGACAATAGGCACATAATTTTTATGTGGTTCAGCTAAACCTCAAAACCATTTATGTCCACTTTAGCCACCCTTGGCTAGAATCCACTAAATGAAAAATAGCTTACAAATAGTACTCGCTATAAAGGGTGATTAAAACCTATAATATGTACTCTCCTACAAAGGGAGAGTACAACCCCAATATAAATTTTAGATGAAAGAAAATACAAAATAATAATTTTGATAAAATAAATCTCTCCAATTATACCAAGCTATCCAATTCAAAAAGTGATCTCACAACTTATAAATGATCACTTTATATCTTAAAATTTTGGCAAGATAAAATGCTCACTTAATATTGATAAGAAATAATAAAATAAATATCTTAAAGTAATCTTACTAAGATGTTTATGTTATTACAATTTCTAGACTAATATAAATATGACTTCAAAATAAATTCACAATATTCTTTTGCATAATAAAATAAATATTAACAAGGAATAATTTATTTTATTTTAACCAAAAAGATGATTTCACTTAATGCAAATGATCACAAAATACTTAAATAAAATTAGTATATGATAGATCTAAGTAGGCTAGTAAGCTTTTAATTAAAAAGGGAGATCTAACAAATATGAAAATAATTTCAGTACAATAATTTAATTTAAAATGCTTAAAATATACTTCTAAAATAAATCTAAGAAAAAATGATTTTTCAAATAAGATTAATGAAGAAATATTTCAAGAAACCAAAAGAAATTTATAAGAAGATAAAAATTTCTACAAGTTGAAATAAATCCTACAAACTATCACAAGAGTTTTTCACAAAAAAAAAGATTGAAGAAACTTTGATGTAAAAAAAGACTTTGATGTCCAAAGACAAATCCACCAAAAAATATAAATTGGAAAGAATAAATAGATGGTGAAAATAGTATGAACAAATAAAAATGGATTAAGATCAAGAAAACAAACTCAAGTAATTTGAGAAAGCTCGCTTAATTGAATATGTTGAAGCTTCCAAACCAAGGATTTGATCTTGCAATATTTTGAGAACACTTGGAAGAAAAATCTTGGAAATTTTCTCTTAGATTTGCTGGAAGGATTTTGAATTTGAATGAGGAATGCTTTCATGAAGAGAATGAAGGCTATTTATAAGCAAGAAGGTAATTTTGAATTATTTCAAAAAATATATTATTCTTACATCATTTTATCATATAATAATTTAATATGTAATAAAAATATAATTTATATTAAATAAATATTAAATTAAAACTGCCAAAATTCTACTATTCACATGGGCAAGTCAAAAATAATAAAATATGGCTTTTAATATATTCAAAGCATGTAGCTTGCATTCATTATTAAAATAAACTAATATTTGAAAAGTCATAACAAATTCAATTTTAATCAAACGTGGGTCATGTAACCTATCCAATTAAAGGAAAAAAACCCAAAGAATCCGTTGGAGATAAAATCAGATAAAAATTTCTTGATTGTAAAATGACTTTGGCTAAAATACAAAATTATACATATTTTGTTAATTTTTAAATATGATATTTAAATATTATGATATAATTTATATATAATCATACATAAGTTAGTTTTCATATAACCTTAAAATTAAAATAAATATTTAATTATATTAAGTATATAAACTAATTACACTTAATAGTCATAATTTATTAACATTTATTTTTTTGACAATTCAAATGCTATGTATGAAACAAATAATTGAATGTTAATTAGATATAGATTTATATAAATTAACCTCATTATCATTATTTCAAATAAAAAAAATAATATGTTAAGTTGTAAGCAAATTGATTCATGCCAATGAACTCATATGAATTTGTAAGATAGTTATAATTGCATATAACCTAAAATATTATATCTTGAGCTTCACATTATCCATTTTGATCTATCTTTCATTCTTCTATTTTTGCAATTTTGTCAAACATATTGTGAGATGTATTGGATATGTAATTAGTAATTAATTTATCTAAAATGCAAAAACATATATTAGAACATCCAAGCATTCATTTATTATCATCTAAATTGATTGGATTAAACATGAGGCTCATTAAGCCAACAATCTCCCCATTTTTGATGATGACAAACTAATGTTGTGTATTGATTTTGATTAAGGTTGACCTTTCATCATAGTTTTTGAAAAAAAAAATTCTCTTCTTAAAAACATTTATGCAGAAGAGATGAATAATGTTGCTCCCCTAAATGTATGCATGAAATAAACTTAATACTAAGCAACATTTTACTGTTCTCCCCTTTTGACAATATAAAAAAGTGAGAACAAACTACATATAGTTTTAAATATTAAGATCTAACATTCCAAGCATGCGTCTGCAGAAATGTTCTTTTGGTAATGGTTTTGTAAAAATATTTGCAATTTGTAAATTGGTACTAATGAAAATAATATTAACATTACCTTTCAAAACATGATGATGTATAATTTCTATATGCTTGGTTTGTGAGTGCTGGATAAGATTTTTGGTTAAATTAATAGAACTAGTTTTATCACACTGAACTAGAATGTGATCTCACCTAATACCAAAATATTTTAATTGTTTCTTTAACCAAAGGACCTGAACAACACAACTACTAGCTATGTACTCATCCTCGAAGTGGATAAAGCTACAAAAATTTATTTCCTAGATGACCAAGACACAAGCGATCATCTTAAAATTGACATGTTGCTGATGTACTTTTTCTATCTACTTATCATCCAGCAAAATCAGTATTAGAATAAGCAACCAAATCACAAGATAAGGAATTTTTAGGATACAATAAACCTAACTTAGTAGTGCCTATCAAATACCAAAAGGTATAAAAGTGAGATTCTTTTGGGTTGACTATTATTAAATGAGATTCTTTTGGGTTGCTCTAAAAATGAGCACACAAACAAACAACAAACATAATATCAGGCCTACTAGTAGCAAGGTATAAAAGTGAACATATCATACTCCTATAAAGTTTTTGATCAATAGATATTCCTAATTCATTTAAATCCAATTTTGTAGATGGGCTCATAGGAGTTTTACTAGATTTAAATCTTTTCATGTCAAACCTCTGAAGCAATTCATTTGTGTACTTGGTTTGATAGATGAATGTGCCATTTTCTTGTTGCTTCACTCGAAGACCTAAAAAAAATAAGTTCTCCCATCATTATTCATTTCAAACTCTTTAAACATCAATGATGAGAACTCATGGCATAAAGATTCATTTGTACTTCCAAATAATATATCATCTACATACACTTGTACCATAATCAAATCATCATCTATGCTCTTAATGAATAAGTCATCTACTCTACCCTTTCTAAATCCATGATCTATCAAAATGTAACTTAACCTATCATACCAAGCATGAGGAGCTTGTTTCAAACCATCTAGGATTTCTTTAGTTTATACACATGATTTGGACAATCAAGGCTCTCAAATATAGGTGGTTGCTCTACAAATACATCTTGGTCAATAAATCCATTCAAAATGCACTCTTGACATCCATTTGAAAAAGTTTAAAATCTCTAAAATAAGCATAAGCAAGGAGTAACCTAACAACTTCTAGTGCTGCAAAAGATTCTTCAAAATCTATACCTTCAACTTGTGTGTACCCTTGTGCAACTAACCTAGCTTTATTTATAATAATACAACCTTAATCATCTAGCTTATTCCTAAAGACCCATTTTGTTCCAATGATATTTTGATCTTGCGTTCTTGAGAATAATTCTCAAACATCATATTCCTACAAATTGATTCAACTCCTCTTCCATAGAAATAATCCAAAAAATATCTTTTAATGCTTCTTATAAATTTTTAGGTTCAACCTGGATAAAAAAATGTCAATGATCTATAGCCTTTCTACTATGTAGTAATAATTCCTTTTGAAGGATCTCTTATAATTAGTTCCTTTAGATGATTTTTATTATATTTCCATTTTTTAGGCCATGAATCATACACATTATCTTCTAAAGATATTTTCTTAAGATTATCAATCTCTTCATCAAAAATAACATGTATTGATGCTTCTGCAATCATTTTTCTCTTATTGAAAACTTTATAAGCTCTACTAGGAAGAGAGTATCCTAAGAAAATACCATCATTTGATTTGCAATCAAACTTACTTAGATGCTTTTTTCCATTGTTCAAAATAAAGCATTTACATCCAAATACATGAAAGTGTTCAGTCTTAGGCTTCTTTCCAAAAAATAATTCATAGGGTGTCTTCTTCAAAATTGGTCTAACATAGATCCTATTCATCATATAACATGCAATATACGCCCAAAAAAATAGTTTGGCAATTTATACTCATCAAGCATAGATCTACTTAATTCAATTAAAATTCTATTTTTTTTCTTTTTACTAATCTATTTTATTGGGGAGTTCTAGGTGCAAAAAAATTATGTCTAATCCTATGTTCATCACAATAATCCTCAAATAATTTATTTTTAAATTTTCCACCATTATCAGTTTGAACCCTATTAATCAAAAGACCTTGTTCTCTTTGAATATATTTAGAAAAGTTTATAAACTAACCAATAACATCATCCTTGTAAGTTACAAACAAAACCCAAGTATATCTAGAGAAATCATCAACAATAACAAAATCATAATATTTACCACCTAAGCTAGTGGTGCTAATTCGACCAAACAAATCCATGTGCAACAATTCTAGAGGTCTAGAAGTAGAAACAATATTTTTACTTTTAAATGAGCTTCTAGAATGCTTACCATGAATACATGCATCACAAACATAGTTTGAATGAAAATTTAATTTAGGCAATCCAACTACTAAATCAAGTTTATCAATTTTATTGAGTGTGTGCATGTTAATATGACATAGTCTCCTATGCCATAACCATATATCATCATGAGTGCTTTTAAAATAAAGTAAATTCAAATTAACATCATGATAGCTATCTAAATCAATGAAATAAATATTTTTATGTCTTTGTCCTACTAAGAAAACATTTTCATTATTTTTTATAATACAATATGAAGTATGAAATACTACATTCAAACCTTTATCACATAATTGACTAATAGAAATTAAATTATATTTTAATCCTTCTACTAGAAAAAATTTATCTAAAGTGATAGAATTCTTACTAATAGAACCAATGCCAATGATCTTTCCCTTTGTATTATCTCCATATGTAACAAATTCTCCATCACTTGATTCTAAAGTTGTGAATTTATCTTTATCTTCTATCATATGTCTTGAACATCCACTGTCCAAGTACCACATGCCTTCTTTGATTTTTCTTTGAAGGCATTCCTACAAAAGAAAATCACATGTTAACTTTTGGAACCCAAACTTGTTTGGGTCCACATTCTAAATTTGAAGCAAGATATCTAGCATGTGTGATTTGTGTAGTGCTTGTACCTGTTTTGGTACCCAAACATAAGATGATTTCTTAGTGTTTTGTAATTTACGTGCATATCAATCAAATGAAATATTCCCTTTTCTATCAAAATAGTTGCACCAAACATTAGTGTTTGCATATGGCTTAGCACGATAATTAAAAGGTATATGAGTGGGATGTGTATGATGCAAATAATTTTTATTAAATGTTTTACTTGATGAAGCATTATAATGAACTTGTGATTTAAAACATAATTCTAATCTTGCTTTGAACATGATATTCTCTCTTTCAAGTTTACATACATGTAAGGAACACTTTAATAAAGAATTATTTTTACTTTTTAAATTACCACATTCATTTTTTAAATCACAAAAATTCATATCTAAATTTTTATGTTATTTTTCTAAGTTTTGTACTTTCTTTTTAATTTTTTTATATTCAATAACTAAATCATTAAAAGCATCATCTAATTCATCATAAGATATATCATTACATAGCTTTTGAGAATCTAAGTCAGATTCTCCATTTTCCATAAGACATATGTTGACCTCTTCATCGGATGAGCAAGTACTTGATTCATTTGAATCTAGGTTGGCCCATAAAGCCTTTCTTCTTCTTCTTATGGTTTTTTTCTCTTTCATATTTTTCTTCTTTCCACATCAATCTCTTTCTTATTTGATTAATAAGTTCTAGACAATCACCTCTTTTATGTCCAAGCTTGTTACATTGGCAAATGTTCCCTTCATAAGATAAAATTTCATAATGAAATTTATAGTTTTTAGATTTTTTTTATACCTTTGATTTTTCTTCCTTACAAGTTCCCAAGCCTTTTGGATAGCATGACCACCTCATCACTATCACCATCCGAGCTTGAGGTGTTATGCTCAAAACTAACATCAACTTGTAATGCAATGGCTTTTCCTTTCTCCTTCACCCTTTTTGTTGACTTATCCATATTATCCCTTTGAGCAATAACCTATTCATGTGCTATCAAAGAATCCCAAAGTCAAGTGGATAAGTAGATAAATCCTTAGCTTCACTAATAGTATTTTTAGCTTCTTCCGTTCTTTGGAAGACATCTAAGAATCTTATAGACTAAGTCTTGATTCTTTTATGTTTTTCCAAGAGAATGCAATGTGTTAATTATTTTCATGAATTTAGTATACATATCAGAAATAGATTTAGAAGGAGACATATGAAATAACTCATATTCATGAACAAGTCTGTTTATGTGAGCATCTCTAACTTCACTAGTTCCTTCATAAGTTATAATAAATTTATCTCATATTTCGTTTGTTGTACTTAACATAGAAATTTTCATGTAATCATCAGGTAATAAAGCACAATGTAAAGTATTACAAGCTCTAGAATTTAATTCATTGAGTTATTTTTTAGCTATAGTCCATTCCTCAAAAGGTTTTTCTACTTTTATGCCATTTACTTCTTCCGTGGGTGTATGATATTTATGTGTCAACATGTACCACATGCATGCATTTTGACCTCTTAAAATGTAATTCTATTTTTTTTCCAATAATCAATTGGTACACTATCTAAAAGTGGAATTCTATGAGTGGATTTTCCCTCTGGTAGTGAACTCTTTAGGAAACCTTGTACCATAGTGAAAAGATTTACTTTTGGATGTTAATAAAAAAGCTAGCACCCAAGAGGGGAGTGAATTGGGTGATATTAAAATTTTAAAAGTTAAATATTAAATTTTAAGTTTTAGTAGAAAATTAATTTTAGATTTTATTATGATAAGATACAATTCTTAATGCAACAAAAATAAAAGTACAGTAAAGTAAAGAGAGACAATACACACATAATTTTACATGGTCAAAATTGACCACGTCACTTAGCCACCCTTGACTAAGAATCTACTAATTCAAAATTAGCTTACAAATAGTACTCTTCTATAATGGGGCAAGTACAACCTCTACATCAAAAAGCACTCTCCTACAAAGGGGCGAGTACAACCCCAATATAAATTTTACAGTAGGAAAAGAAAAATAAAAAATAATAAATTTTGATAAAATAAATCTCTCACAAATATACCAAGCTATCCAATTCAAAAAGTGATCTCACTACTTATAAATGATCACTTTAAACTTTAAAATTTTGGAAAGATAAAATGCTCACTTAATATTGATAAGAAATAATAAAATAAATATCTTAAATTGATCTTACAAAGATGTTTATGTTATTACAATTTTAGACTACTATAAAATGATTTCAAAATAAATTCACAATATTCTTTTGCACAATAAAATAAATTTCAGCAAGGAATAATTTATTTTATTTTAACCAAAAAGATGCTTTCAATTAATACAAAAGTTCCCAAAATACTTAAATAAAATTAGTATATGATAGATCTTAGTAGGCTAGTAAGCTTTTAATTAAAAAAAAAAGAGATCTAGCAAATATGGAAATAATTTCAGCACAATAATTTGATTTAAAATGCTTAAAATATACTTCTAAAATAGATCTAAGAATAAACGATCTTTCAAATAAGACTAATTAAGAAATATTTCAAGAAACCAAAAGAAATTTGTAGGAAGATAAAAATTTCAACAAGTTGAAAAAAATCCTACAAACTATCACAATAGTTTTTCACAAAAAAATGATTGAAGAAACTTTGAGGTGAAAAACTTTGACTTTGATGTCGAAAGACTAATCCACTAAAAATATAAATTTGAAAGAATAAATAGATGGTGAAAATAGTATGAACCACTAAAAACAAATTAAGATCAAGAAAACAAACTCAAGTAATTTGAGAAAGCTCACTTAGTTGAATACGTTGATGCTTCCAAACCAAGGATTTGATCTTTCAATAGTTGGAGAACACTTGGAGGAAAATCTAGAAAATTTTCTCTTAGATTTATTGGAGGAATTTTGAATTTGAATGAGGAATGCTTTCATGAAGAGAATGATGGTTATTTATAAGCAAGAAGGTCATTTTAAATTATTTCAAAAAATATATTATTCTAACATCATTTTATCATATAATAAATTAATATCTAATAAAAAGTATAATTTATATTAAATAAATGTTAAACTCAAACAGCCAAAAATCACTCACATGGGCAAGTCAAAAATAATAAAATATGGCTCTTAATATATTCAAAGCATGTAGCATGCATTCATTATTAAAATCAGCTAATGTTTGAAAAGCCATAATAAAATTCAATTTTAATCAAACGTGGGTCATGTAACCTATCCAATTAAAGGAAAAAAATCCAGGGAATCCATTGGAGATGAAATCAGATTTAAATTCCTTGATTATAAAATGACTTTGGCTAAAATATTAAATTCAACATATTTTTGTTAATTTTGAAATATGACATTTAAATATTATGATATAATTTATATATAATCATACATATGTTAGTTATCATATAACCTTAAAATTAAACTAAAATATTTAATTATATTAAATATATAAACTAATTACAGTTAATAATCATAATTTATTATCATTTCTTATTTGGACAATTCAAATGCTATGTATGAAACATATAATTGAATGTTAATTTGATAGAGATTTATATAAATTAACCTAATTATCATTATTTCAAATAAATAAAAATAATAAGTTAAGTTGTGAGCAAATTGATTCATGCTAATGAACTCATATGAATTTTTAAGATAGTTATAAATGCATATAACCTAAAATATTGTATCTTTAGCTTCACATTATCCATTTTGATCTTTCATTCTTCTATTCTTGCAACTTCCTCAAACATATTATGAGATGTATTGGATATATAATTAGCAATTAATATATGTGGAACACATAAAACATACATTAGAACATCCAAGCATTCATTTGCTATCATCAAAATTGATTGGATTGAACATGAGGCTCATTAAGCCAACATAAACCCCAAACCCTAAACCTAATGGTACTAAATAAATTAAAAAATAAACCTAAACCCTAAAACCTAATAAAGCTAAACCAAAACCTAAACCCAAAGAATGGGCAGAACCTTCACGACAAGAAAATCACCTCAACCAGGCTTAGCCTATATCTGGCAGTGGAGGCGATGCGGAGGCAGCGATTATCGCAGTGCTGGTGGGGGATCTAGAGGTGTTGGTGGATATGGAGGTGGTGTTCGGAGTAGTGGTGGTTATGGATATGGGAGGCGAGATGGAGGTTATAGCTGTGGTGGTGGTGGAGGGAGAGATTGGGGATATAATTGTGGATCCCACTACTTGAGAGGCCAGGTTGGTTCTAATGGGAACTGGAGAAACTATAGAATGGTCAATCTAATCTATTGCTTATGGAATTATGCCTTTACAGTTATCTAGGATTTTCTTATTAGCTCTATGCGTGCTCATTTTTTATCTATGTCGTTGCTTGTGTCTTAGAGAACATGGTGTGTTACTTGGTTGATGAAATCAAAAAGAATAAATGTTGAATCTAAATTTGTTCTCTATTAAAAATAACCAAAAACCTAAAACTAACCCAAAACCCTAAACCCTAAAAAGCTAAAAACCTAAACCTCAACTAAATAAAACCTAAAATATAAAATATAAAAAAACCTAAACCAAAATAAATAAAAATAAAATAAAATAAAAACATAAACTTAAACCTAAACCTAGACTTAAACCTAAACTTAAGAAAATATAAAAAATAAAAAAATTAATTAAAAGAAAATAAATAAAAACCTAAACTAAACTAAAAAATAAAAAACCTAAATAAAATAAAAAAATAATCCTAAAATAAAAATAGAATAAACCTAAAATAAAATAAAATAAATACTAAATAAAAAGATAACCCTAATGCCAAAACACTACACCCAAACCCTAAACCTTAACCCTAAACACAAAACTCTAAAACACTAAACTATAAAGCCTTAAACCCTAAAACCCTAAACCCTAAAACCTTAAACCTTAAACCCTAAACCCTAAAAACCTAAAAACCTTAAATCCTAAAACTAAGCCAAACCCTGAACCCTAAACCTATAACCCTAAACCCATAACCCTAGACCCTAAACCCTAAACCTATAACCTAAACCTAAACTAAACTAAACTAAACTAAATAAATAATATATAAACTAAATAAATAAACTATATAAACTAAAATAAACATAAAAATAAATAAAAAATAAACTAAATAAATAAAAATTAATAAAAAATAAAGTAATTAAAAATAAACTAAAAAAACCTAAACTAAAATAAAAATAAAAATAAACTGAACTGAACTAAATAAGCATAAACTAAACAAAAATAAACCTTAAATAAAAATAAATAAATAAAATATACCTAAAAAATAAAACCATAAACATAAATAAACTAAAATAAAAAAAATAAATAAATAAAATAAATATATAAACTAAAATAAAAATAAACTAAATAAATAAATTAAATTAAACCTAAACTAAATAAATCAAAAATAAACATAAAATAAAATTGAATAAACTTGTATAAATAAATAAATAAAATAAACTAAATAAAAATAAAATAAATAAAAATAAAAAACCTAAATTAAACTAAATAAAAAATAAAATAAATATATAAAAAATAAATAAAAATAAAAATAAATAAAGTAAATAAAAATAAATTAAATAAGCCTAAACCTAAATTAAACTATACAATTAATAATAAATAAAACAGAGTAAGCTAAACTAAATAAATAAATAATCAAATACTAAACATAAAAATAAATAAAATAAAATAAAAATAAATTAAACTTAAAATAAATAAATTAAATAAATTAAAAATAAATTAAAAAAATAAACCTAAACTAAATATATAAACCTAAATAAACCCAACTAAAACCTAAATAAATAAAAATAAAATAAAATAAAATTAATAATTAATTAAAAATAAAAAAATAAATAATTTATAAAAATATTAAATAAATAAATAAATAAATAAACTAAAATAAACTAAATAAACCCTAAAATAAAAAAACAAAATAAATTAAAAATAAAAAATAAAAAAATTAACCTAAAATAAAATAAACCTAAATAAAAATAAATTAATTAAATAAACTAAAATGAAATAGAAATTAAACTAAACAAAACTACATAAAATAAATAAAATAAACTAAATAAACCTAAATAATTAACTAAACTAAACTAAATAATTAAATAAACCTAAACATAAAAAAAAAATAAAATAAAAATAAACCTAAACCTAAAATTAAATTAATATAAAAATAATCCTAAAAAAACTTAACCCAAAATAATAAAATAAATAAATAAGAAAACAAACCCTAAAATTCAAAAAACAATTCAAAATAATAATAATAATAATAATCCCTAAACCCTAAAAAACCCTAAACCCTAAACTAACCCTAAACCATAAAGCCTAAACCCTAAAAACCCTAATTCCTAAACACTAAACCATAAACTAACCCTAAATCCTAAGCTAACCCTAAACCCTAAACCTTGTACGCTAAACCCTAAAAACCTTAAACCCTAAAGCCTAAAAACTAAACCCTAAACCCTAAACCCTAAATCCTAACCCAAAACCCAAAACTATAAAATACTAAACCCTAAACCTAAACCTAAAAAATAAAATAAAATAAAAACCTAAAGTAAAACCTAAACCTAACCTTAAAAAGAAAATAAAATATAATATAAAAACTAAACTAAAATAAAATAAATAAAAATCTAAACTAAACTAAAAAAAAACCTAAATAAAATAAAAACTAAACCTAAAACGAAAATAAAATAAACAAAAAATAAAATATAATAAAAACTAAATAAAAACCTAATCCTAAAAAATAAACTTAAAAATAAAACCTAATAAAAAATAAAAAATAAAGCCTAAACTCTAAACTAAAAAAAAACCTAAACCTAAAATAAACAAAATAAGATAAACCTAAACCTAAACAAAAATAAACTAAACTAAAATAAAAAAAACCTAAACATAAACCTAAAATAAACTAAACCTAAACCCTGAACTAAATTAAATAAAATAAGCTAAAAATAAACCTAAAATAAAAGCCTAAAACCTAAACCTAAAAAAATAAAATAAAAAGCTAAACCTAAACCTAAAAATATAAAATAAAACCTAAACCTAAAAAATAAAATAATAATAATAAAACAAAACTAAAAAATAAACATAAACCTAAACCTAAATAACGAAGTAAAATAAATAAACTAAACAACAAAAAATAAAAAATAAACCTAAATAAAAATAAAAAACTAAAATAAACTAAAAAAATAAACTAAACTAAATTAAAAATAAATAAATAAATTACATAAACAAAAATAAAGTAACTAAATAAATAAAATGAACCAAAACCAAATAAATAAAAATAAACTAAAATAATCCAAAAATAAATTAAAATAAATAAAATAAACTAAAATAAATAAAATAAAACTAAACTAACTAAATAAAAATTAATAAACCTAAAAAAAAATAAATTATCTTAAAAATAAACTAAAATAAAATCTAAACCCTAAAACTAGAAAAACTAAACTAAATAAAATAAACTAAACCTCAACCTAACCCTAAAATAATAACATAAAAAATAAACCAAAAAAGATTATGGAAAATAATAAAACTAAATAAAAAAACTAAAATAAATAAATAAATTTAACCAAAATTAACTAAATGAACTAAATTAAACTAAATAAACTAAAAAATAAATAAACATAAACCCAAATAAATAAAAATAAAAATAAACTAAATAAAAACCTAAACTAAATTAAACTAAATAAAATAATAAAATAAATTAAATATACTAAATATATAATAATAAATAAATAAACCTAAACTAAAATAAACTAAATAAATAAACTAAACTAAATAAAATATATAAATAAATAAACCTAAGATAAATAAAATAAAAAACATAAACATAAATAAATAAACTAAAATAAACTAAACTAAAAATAAACTAAACTAAAAATAAATAAACCTTAACCTAAAAGAAACTAAAAAACCTAAATAAATAATAAATAAAAATAAACCTAAATAAATAAACTAAATAAAAATAAAGCTAAACCTAAATTAAAAAATAAATACAAAAAAGCTAAATAAACTAAACTAAAAATAAACTAAAAGTAAAAAATAAAATAAATAAATTAAAATAAACCCTAAACAAAATAACTAAAAGAAAATAAATAAACTAAAATCAAATTAAATTAATTAATCAACTAAACTAAATAAAATATATAATAAATAAATAAATCATATAAAATAAATAAACCTAAACCTAAATAAAAAATAATCTAAAATAAATTAAATCTAAACCTAAACAAAAAATAAACTAAATAAAAAATAAATAAATAATTTAAAATTTATAAATAAACTAAAATACATAAAATAAACTAAAATAAAAATAAATGAACCTAGATAAGATTAACATAAACCTAAACCTAAAATAATCATAAACTAAATAAAATTAAACTAAAGCTAAAATAAATAAATAAATAACCTAAACTAAAAATAAATAGATAAAAAAATAAATCAAATAAACTAAAATAAGCTAAAAATAAATAAATCTAAACAAAAAAAACAAATAAACTTAAACCTAAACCTAAACATAAAAACTAAATAAAAATAAAATTAATTAATTAAAATAAATAAACTAAATAAAAATTAATAAAACCAAAACTAAAAATAAATAAACTAAAATAAACTAAAAACCTAAAAAAATAAACTAAAAATTAAATGATAAAAAAAATATAAATAATCTAAATAAAAATTAAAAACTAAATAAAAAATAAATTTAGAAAATAAATATACCTAAACTAAAAAAAATATAATAAATAAGATAAACTAAATGAAAATAAAATAAAATAAAATAAATAATAAATAAAAACTAAACCTAAACGAAATAAAAAAAATAAACCTAAAATAAAAAAATAAACTTAAACCTAAACCTAAACTAAAATAAAATAAACTAAAAAAATAAAAATATAAACCTAAATAAATTAATAAACTAAATAAAATAAACTAAAATAAAAATAAAGTAAAAAGCTAAACTTAAACCTAAAATAAACCTAAACTAAACTAAATAAACAAAGAAATAAACTTAAACCTAAAATAAAATAAAATAAACTAAAAATAAATAAACTAAACCATATAAATAAACCTAAAATAAACTAAATAAAAATATAATATACTAAATAAACCTAAATAAACTAAACTAAACTAAATAAACCTAAATAAACTAAACTAAATAAAAAACCTAAACTAAATAAAATAAACTAAAATAAATAAACTTAAATATATAAATAAACTAAAATAAAGAAAATATAGCTAAATAAAAAATAAAATAAACTAAATAAAAAATAAATAAAACAAAATAAAATAAAATAAAATAAAATAAAATAAAATAAACTAAATAAAATAAATAAAATAATAATAAAAATAAACCTAAACCTAAACCTAAATAAACTAAAAATAAAATAAACTAAACAAAACCTAAGAAAAAACTAAATAAACCTAAACCTAAACCTAAACTTAAAACCTAAACTAAACTAAATAAACCTAAACCTAAACTAAATAAAATAAACTAAAATTAAATAAATAAAAATAAACTAAAAAAATAAAGAAACTAAGTAAACTAAATAAATCCTAAATAAACTAAATAAACCTAAAAATACTATAAACGTAAATAAAGTAAAATAAACTTAAACCTAAAATAAATTAAATAAACTAAACTAAAATAAAACTATCCTAAAATAAAAACAAGAAAAAAACCTAAATTAAAAAGTAAAATAAACTAATAAATTTAAACCTAAACCTAAAATAAATTAACTAAATAAAATAAAACTAAACTAAATAAAAATAAACTAAACTAAACTAAATTAACCAAAACTAAATTAAAATAAACCTAAGATAAAAATAAATTAAAAAAATGAAACCTAGAACCTAAATAAACTAAAATAAAAATAAAATAAATAAATAATCTAAAATAAAAATAAACTAAAATAAATAAATAAACCAAAACCTAACTAAATAAATAAAATAAACCTAAAATAATAAAAAAACTTAAATAATAAAATAAGTTAAATTAAAATTAAAATAAATAAAAATAATTACCCTAAACCTAAACCTAAACTAAACTAAATGAAAAAAATCTAAAATAAAAAATAAATAAAGTAAATAAAATAAACTAAATAAACCTATACTAAAATAAATAAATAAAATAAATAAGATAAACTAAACTAAAAAATAAATAAATAAACCCAAAAACTAAAAATAAAATAAACCAAAAATTAGTAAAATTAAATAAAAAATAAATAAATAAATTAAAATAAACTAAATAAAAAATAAACTAAACTAAATCAAAACTAAAAAAAATAAAATATAATAAAACTAACTAAACTAAACTAAATAAATTAATCTAAACCTAAACCTAAATAAACTAAAATAAAAATAAAATAAATAAATAAATAAAAATCAAATATACAAAAAATTAATAAATTTAAAACTAAACTAAATGAACCCTAAAATAAACTAAAATTAAAATAAAAAAATGAACCTAAAAATAAAATAAACAAATATATAAATAAATAAACTAAATTAAAATAAATAAGCAAAACTAAAACCTAAACCTAAATAAAATAAATAAAAATAAACTAAATAATCCAAAATAAATAAAGTAGGAATAAATTAAGCAAAACAAAAATAAAATAAACCAAAAACAAACTAAACTAAAGTAAATAAATAAACTTAAAGCTAAACCTAAAAATAAAAAAATAATAAAAATAAACCCAAACTTAAAGATAAAATAATATAAAAATAAACCTAAAAATAAACCTAAACCTAAAATAAAAAAATAAAAAATAAGCCCTATAATAAAAAAAATAAAAAATAAAAAAATAAAACCCTAAACTCTAAACACTAAACCCTAAGCTAACACTAAACCCTAAACCTTAAACACTAACCCTAACCCTAAACCCTAAACCCTAAACTAACCATAAACCAGAAACCCTAAAAACTAAAAACCCTAAACTCTAAAGCTTAAACCCTAAACCCTAAACTAACCCTTAATCCTATGCTAACGCTATACCCAAAAACCTGAAAATTCAAAACCCTAAAGCCTAAGCATTAATCCCTAAACCCAAAATCATAAACCCTAACACTAAACCCTAAATCCTAAATCCCTAAACCCTAAACCCTAAACCTAAACCTATAAAATAAAATAAAATTAAAACATAAACCTTAACCTAAAAAGAAAGAAAATAAAAAATAAAAACAAAACTAAAAGAAAATAAATGAAAACCTAAACTAAACTAAAAATAAAAAATGACTAAATAAAATAAAAACTACACCTAAAATAAAACTAAATAAAAACCTAAACCAAAAAATAAACCTAAAAATAAATAAAAAATAAAACTTATACTCTAAACTTAAAAAAATGTGAACTTAAAATAAAAATAAAATAAACCAAAACTAAGATAAACTAAACTAAAATAAATAAAACCTAAACCTAATCCTAAAGTAAACTAAATCTAAACCTAAACCTAAACCTAAACTAAATAAAATAAACTAAAAATAAACATAAACCTAAACTAAAAAATAATACCTAAAAATAAACATAAAATAAAAACATAAAAGCTAAACCTAAAAAATAAAATAAAAACCTAAACATAAACCTAAAAATAAAAAAGAAAACTTAAACCTAAAAAATAAAATAAAAATAATACTAAACTAAAAAATAAACCTATACCTAAACCACAACCTACTAAATAAACTAAAATAATAAAACCTAGAATGAATAAACTAAACTAAATAAAAAAATAAAAATAATCTTAACTAAAAATAAAAAATAAAATAAACTAAAATAAAAAAAATAAACTAAATAAACTAAGTAAACATAAACCTACCAGTTTACGTAATTTAAAAAAAAATTAAAAATAAAAACAAATAAAAAAAACCCTAAACCCTAAAATCTACAACCCTAAACCCCAAACCCTAAACCCCAAACCCTAAACCCTAAACCCTAAAAACCTAAAAACCTAAAAACCTAAACCTAAACTAAATAAAACCTAAAAATAAAATAAAGAAAAATATAAACTTAAATAAAATAAAATAATAAAATAAAATAAAAATAAACAAAAACCTAAACATAAACCTAAAAGTATTATAAAATAAAAAAATAAAAACAAAACTAAAATAAAATAAATAAAATGTAAACTAAACTAAAAAATTAAATAACCTAGAAATAAAAAACCTAAATAAAATAAAAAATAAGCGTAAAAAATAAAGCCAAAATAAAAACTAAATAAAAATCTAAACCTAAAAAATAAACCTAAAAATAAATAAAAAATAAAACCTAAACCTTAAACTAAAAAAAACCTAAACCAAAAATTAAAAAATAAACCAAAACTTAAACTAAAATAAACTAAACTAAAAAGAAATAAAACCTAAACTTAAACCTAAAATAAACTAAACCTAAACCATAAACTAAATAAATAGAATAAACTAAAAATAAACCTAAACCTAAACTAGCAAATAAAACCAAAAAATAAACCTAAAATAAAAATTTAAACCTAAATATAAAAAACGAAAATAAAAACCTAAACTTAATCCTAAAAATAAAAAACATAACCTAAACCTCAAAAATTAAATAAAAATAAAAAAATTGAAAAAATAAATGTAAGCGTAAACCTAAACCTTAAAATAAAAAATAAAACAACCTAAATTAAAATAAATAAACATAAAATAAATAAACCAAACTAAATAAGAATAAATAATTAACCTAAATAAAAAAAATTGACTTAAATAAAAATAAAATAATAAAATAAACTAAAATAAATAATAAATAAACTAAATAAACCTAAACCTTAAAATAAAATAAACTAAAATAAATAATAAATAAACTAAAATAAATAATAAATAAACTAAATGCTAAAACTAACCCTAGACCCTAAAGCCTATACCTACAACCCTAAACCTACAACCCTAAGCTAACCCTAAACCCTAAGAATGGGTAGAACCTTGATGGTGAACATCATCAATTGGGCTCAATCTAAATTTGACAAGGTCGAAGGCGGATGCGCGATCATCGTAGTGGTGGTGGGTGATCTAGAGGTGCTTGTGGATGTGGAGGTGGTGGTCGGAGCAGTAGTGATAATAGAGGCAGGAGGAGCGATGGAGGTTACAACTGTGTTGGTGGCAAAGGGAGAGATTAGGGATATGATGACTGATCCGCTACTCGAGAGGCGAGGATTATTCTGATGGAAACTACAAAAAATAAATAATGGTCGATCTGATCTATTGCTTATGGGACTGTGCCTTTATAGTAGAGATAATTCTACTTCTCCAGTGCTTTTGATTTGCTCTATTAGTCAACATTTTTTATTTATGTCATCGCTTATGTCTTAGAAGACTTGGGATGCTACTGGGTTTTTGAAATCAAATAGAAGAAATGTTGAATTTAAATTTATTCTCTATTAAAAGAAACCTTAAACCCTAAACCCTAAACACTAAATTAAAACTTAAACCATAAACCATAAATAATAAACCTAAAAACCTAAACTAAACCTAAACTTAAAACCCTAAACCCTAAATCATAAACATTAAACCCTAAACCTAAACCATGAACTAAAACACTAAACTAAACCCTAAACCTTAAACCCAAAACCCTAAACCCTAAACCCTAAAACCCTAAACCCTAAACATTATACACTAAATCCTAAAACCATAAACCCTAATCCCTAGAACCTACAACCCTAAACCCTAAACCCCAAACATTAAACCCTAAATAATAAACTAGCCCTAAACCCTAAACCTTATACTAACCCTAAACCCTAAACTTTAAACTTTGAATAAAGATGTCATTAGGGGTAAATCGAAACAATGACTTAATTCTAAAATAGGTATGGTAGCTAAAGAAAATTTCTTCAAGAGTCTTTCCCTTGACTATTAGAGATTTGAATACCCTAAACCCTAACCCTAAATCATATTATAATGCCATATATTATAGTATAATGTATCATCATTTATTTGAGCATGCAGTGATGTGCTTTTGGATGCTATAAGATGTTTTGAAATGTTTTAGTGTATTAGAGTATTATGCCCTATAGTCATATTAATGTAAATCGTAAAAATATTGATTTAATAAATTAGATGATGAAATTTGTTAAATTTAAAGTGGGAATTAGTTGTAGTACCAAAGGTGCCACTTGTTGTAAAAAAAAGTAACATTTTATGTTCAAAATAAATATCATATGTTGTAGTTTAGTATAGCATCATATATCATAATATATAATTCTGCGCATTTTAAATTCATTTAGTATTTTACAATCATGCAGTTGATCCTACACTAGCATTATTTATAAAAATGTTGATTTAGACTTTAAAATGGTGGAATTTGGCCAAATTCATAATAAGTAAAGCATGGCATCATAATATATTGTCTTAATTTAAAATATGTAAGTGATATGACTAAAATATATATTTTTCTATTATTTAGACTAATTTTATGATTTTGTATCTTAAGCAATCCCTTGTGATGTGATATGCAATATAATATAATATAATATAATATGTTATAGTGTATTATAATATAGGATACCATAACATAGTGTAGCATCATGCATTATAGCATACTATTGTCTATCTACTTGTTGTTTAGCATATTTAGTTTGTTATAGTATGATGTAGTAGAGTTTTTTTTGGTATAATTCATAAAAATATTGATTTGTAGGCTAAGATGATGGGATTTGGCCAAATTTAAGGTAAGCTTTAGGGAATATCATTTGGTTGTCATTTAATCAAAAGAAAGGAATTTTGCATCCAAAATAAATGTTCATTTTTCAACCAAATTTTATAAATATATTGCTTAGAGTGATTCATTTTATGGTGTAATGTAAGATAATATATTATATGAAAGAATTTTAAAATATAATCTACATAACAATATAACTTCACATATATATGAATCTGGTGGTGTGTTACTAACTACTATTCTACATTTTAGTATGTTTTACTTTTGTTATGATACATTGGGTCAAAACTCACATAAATGTTAATTTGAAGGTTGAGATGGAAGAATTTGGCCAAATTCACGACAAACCAAGAACTACACTAAAATTTTGCTATTTTGTACCATTTCTAATAGAAAATTAAAAATTTTACATCCAAAATGAACATTATTCATATTTTGTGAATATTTTGTTATTTGTTCCTTTTAAGTGATTCTAATGAGGTCTAACGTTAGACAATATATTATATTATAATAAATTATAATATATCATCATATTTTATAATATAATATAATGTGTTAATTCCTAAACCCTAATATGTTTAGCATGATATTGTATAGTTAGTTTGAGCTTGCACCATCACAAATCATAAAATGTTGATTACAATGCTAAGATGATGTAATTTAAATGAATACATTATTAGGCTTTTGGTTGAAGTATTAAAGGTGTGCATAAGAGAAGAAATAAGATTTGATGAGAATTCCATGTCAAGGACATGGAGGAGATCGGCTAGGGAATCACACATGCATGACATGTGAGGGTCTATGTCAAGGGCATAGAAGAAGAAAATCTGTTGAGGATAAGGTTTGAATTTGATTTGATTATATGATTTATGGAAAAAATATCTGCTGGGGATAAGAATTTATAATTCATCAGGGATTAATATCGAATTAACTTTAATTTGTTTTATTTTAATTGATGTGGAGGCACATCTGCTAGATATATGGGCTCGAGTCTGCTAGGGATCGGGTATATGAACCTTCCACTAGGGAAGCAGTTTCAGGATATCCACTAGGGATTTGGATTTAAGTTTGATTTCATAGATTTGTTTGGGGATGTATCCACTGAGAATAAGAGTTTGGTTGGATTTCTTTGATTTAACTCTACCAGGGGAGTTGGTTTAATTTGGCTCCACTAGGGAGGTTGGTTTTGAATTTGATTTGTTTGCTTGACTTGTTTATATATGATTTGGGGCTCCACTAAGAGGAAGGGTGTGATTTAACTCCATTGGGAAAAACTAGGTCGGGTTTAATTTAATCTGAGTTAATGTATGGACCGTGGTGCAATGGACCCAGAGAAGGTCGACATATTGACCTACTTCGTTTATAAATCCAAAGGGATAGTCTACCTACTGTAGGTAGAGCTCAACCTTAGGGGTTGCCTTTCAGAGTGTAATGGCTATGCTAGGAAGAAGCCATAGTAGAATTATTTCTTCCAAAGTGAGGAACAACCACTGGGGTGACCTATTGGATGCACAACAAATCAAACCTGGCATAGGACAACTACAAAGTGAGTGCCCTTGGGGACTTATATCAACTCAAAAGTAGTCAGGAATAACTTTATCTTAATTTCATGTTATTTGATATGGTTTGTTTGATTTAGTTTCATTGTGAATTAAGGGCATATCCATTGGAGATGTGAGCTTAGTCAAATTTGATATATTTAATTTACCAACTATGTTGGTGTGCGGACCCAATCGAGAAGGGGCTATATCGGACTTGTCATATCTCAAAATTGTAAATCCAGAGGGATAGTCTACTAGTCGTGGGGTAGAGCTATGAAGAAGGTTTCCTTTTGGTGTGCAACAGTTTTGCTATGAAGAAGGTTTAGCACACTTACATCTTCTAAAATAGGGGATAGCCACTAGGGTGACCAATTGGTAGCACAACAAATAGAACCTAACTTAAGGGAGACTACTGAGTGAATGTCGCAGGGGACTTATATCAACTTAAGAGTAGTCAAAAAATTCCTATGACACTACCTTAAAGATGGGATGCCTGCTTGGGAAAAGGTACCGCTAAGGGTGTTCTCCTAATCCATAAGTGAATATATATTTTGTTTATATATTTGCGGGACCTTGGTGCAAGGGATCACACCGAGAAGGGGCTATGTCCTTGACCTATCTCAAATTTATGGACCAAGTGAGAATGACATTCATAGACAAATTCTCCAACCATAGGGGTGGTTACTAGGAAAGGGGAACTATCTAACTCATAGTAACTCTAGTGTCTAAATGGGATTGCAAAGGATGTGATCCAAATATAGTGCCCACAGGAGAGGTGCTGCTAGGAGCATTATCCTGAGCCCTGGAAAAGAAAGCCTATAGGTGTACGGTGGCCAACTCAAGGAGAAAGCTTAGCAGACTTACATCTGCCATGAGTGTTGTATCCTAAGGTGTGAGAACCAACCAACCTAGAGTATGTTCATCAACATGAGTGGTATATCAGTCAACATAGTCAGAACCAACCAACCTTAGGTGCTCGTCAGTGTGCAATGATTAATATGGAAAGAAAGCATGTAGGCTTACAACTTTCCAAGCGAAACTGGTCATCGAGATAGTCTGTCATCGGTGGCATAGATGCTATGTGAGCTAGAGTGACAACTAAGTGGGGAGCCCTGAGGAAGGACTAAACCTAGACTTGAAGCGGGAAGGAGCTGCTAGGGGACTTATCCTAAACCTCAAATATACTCGACCTAGATAGCACACAATGGCTAATCCAAGAATAAAGTGTAGCTGACTCACATCCTCTTAAATAAAACCAACATGAGGTAGATTACCGACCACATAGTAAGACCTACCAAACTAACAAGGCACTCGTCAGTGTGTAGTGGCTGAAGAAGGAAAGTGTAGCATACTTACATCCTCTAAAGCAAGAAGATTGCTAGGGTAGCATATCAGCCCGATCTAGAGCAGTTATAGAGTGAGTGTCGCTTGGGGCATTATCTCAACTTAGAGTAGCCAAAGATAAAAGATATGTATTTATTTTATATGTTTGTGTGTATTTTATGTTCATGTTGTGTCGATGAAAGATAGAATGCCGCCCGAGTTCCTTACACCTACCCTAAACACATATTGGGGGATTTATAAATAAAAATACTTTCAACATGGAACAAATTGAATTCAAAGTAGAATTTTCATTGATGATAATTATTTTTAAACATGATTTGTAATATTTATTTAAGTATAGCACATTGATTGGAAGAATTGGGAGCTCTCTCTTATGATTAATAAGGTAATAAGATCCTCTTTAGTAGGCCTTCTCTATGGTAAAAGGGCCTTCCTACGTTGGCTCAAACTTGCCTCCCATCTTATGATGGACTATAATCGATGTCCTTAGAACTAAAATAAGCTCTCATACTTGAAAATCTCTAGGACTGAACAACTTATTATAAGCTTGAATCATTTTAGTTTTGTACAACTCGAGTTTAAGCATACATGCAGGCATCTCTCCTCCAAACCTTTGATCTCTTCTAACCGTAACTTGGCAATCTACTATGTTGTGATCTTGCTACCTTCAACTATGTTTAGTGATGGAAGTTAGACTTCTATTGGTAGAATAGCTTCGGACCCATACACTAAAGAGAAATGAGTAGACTGAGTTGGAGTTCTATATGTGGTGCGGTAGGCCCATAAGGTTTCAACTAACTGCTCATGCCATTATCACTTATTGTTGTTGAGTGTCTTCTTCAATATTTAGATGATAGTTTTGTTGAAGGCTTTTGCTAAGCCATTTTCCCTTGGGTAGCTGATGGTAGAATATCTCCAATCTTTGTTGTGTCTTCAAGCAAAGTTGTTGATCTCGGTTCTCTTGAATGTAGTACTATTATCAGATATAATTCATCAAGGCACACCGAACCTATATACGATATGGTTCCTTAAAAATTATAGCACACATTGAGCTATGACATATCTGAGTGAAATCGCCTTCACCCATTTGCAAAAGTACTCAACAGCAGCTAAAATGAATCGATGACCCTTGGAAGAAATAGGATTAATCAGACGCACTATGTTGGTACCCCAACACTCGAATGGCCATGAGGCTAATGTATGATGTAGAATGTTGGGTGGTTAGTATAGGAGAACACCGTATTTGACATTGGTGGCATTGCCTAGCTGTATTCATGCAATCTTTTATCATTGATATCTAGTAGTATCCTTATCTCTTGATCTTGGATTCCATCTTCGGACCGAATTTGGCTCCACATATTTGGTTTAATTTAATTTGATTTATTGTATGGACCTTGCCGGTGTGATGGACCCAGAAGGGGTTATATTGACCTACCTTAAGTTTGCAAATCCAAAGGGATTGTCTATCGTAGAGCTAGCCAACCTAAGGGGTTGCCTTTTGATGTGCAATAGTTGTGCTAGGAAGAAGGCATATCAGACTTACATCTTCTAAAGTGAGGAACAACCACTAGGGAAACCTGTTGGATGCACAACAAATCAGACCAAACCTAGGGTGACTACTGAGTGAATGTCATTGGGGACTTATGTCAACTCAAAAGTAGTCAAGATTAATTTTATTCTAATTTTTTTCATGTGATTTGATATGGTTTGTTTAGTTTAGTTTGATTTCAAATTGAGGGAATATCTACTGGGGATGTGAGCTCGATCAAATTTGATAGATTTAATTTATGGACCATGTCGTGCGATGGAACCACTTAGATGTGGCTATTTTGACTTTTCATATCTTAGATTTACAAATCCAAAGGGATAGTAGTCATGTGGTTGAGCTAGCCAACCTAAGGGTTGCCTTGTAACGATAGCTAGGAAGAAGAAGAGACTTACATCTTCTAAAGCAAGGAATAGCTACTGGGGTGACCTGTTGGTAGCACAACAAATCAAACCCGACTTTGGGGAGACTACTGAGTGAATGCTGCCAGGGACTTATATTAACTCAAGAGTTATCAGGTGATTCCTATAGGGAGTTTTGCTGACACTAACCTAAAGATAAGACACTTGCTTAGGAAAAGGTATCGCTAGGGGTGTCATCCTAATCCATAAGTGAATATATATTTTTTTATAAGTTTACATGGACCATGTCGTGGGGACCACACTAAGAAGGGGCTATGTCAACCTTTGACCTATCTGATTTACGGGACCAAGCGAATCTACTCATCCATAAGATGGATTCTCCAACCATAAAGATGGTTACTAGGAAAGGGGGAACTATCCAATATTATAGTAACCTAGGTAGTGTCTAAATGGGGTCATAAAGGATGTTTTCCAAATATAGGGTCCACATAGGAGGCACTATTAAGGGTGTTATCCCAAGCCTTGGAAAAGAAAGCTTATAGGTGTACGGTGGCCAACTCAAGGAGAAAGCATAATAGACTTACATCTACCATGAGTGGTGTATCCTAAGGTGTGAGAATCAACCAACCTAAGGTGTATCCATCATCATGAGTGGTGTATCCATTAGCATAGTGAGAACCAACCAACCTAAGGTGTCTGTCGGTATGCTACTGTCAATCTGGAAAGAAAGCATGTAGGCTTACAACTTTCCAAGTGAAATTGATGATCATAATAGTCTATCATCGGTGGGACATACGCTATATGACCTAGAGCGACTATTAAGCAGGGAGCCCCAAGGAAGGATTGGACCTAGACTTGAAGCATTAGGAGGGAAGAATTCACTAGGGGACTTATCCTAAAACTTAAATATACTCGACCCAATAAGTTCACTTAGGCTAAATCAAGATGAAAGCATAGCAGATTCACATCCGCTTAAACGAAGCCAACATGAGGTAGCTTACCGACCATGTAGTAAGGCCTACCAAACTAACAAGGAGATTATCAATTTGCAATGGCCAAGTAAGGAAGGAAAGCATAGCAGACTTACATCCTCCAAAGTAATAAGACCACTAGGGTGACCCACTAACAGGGTAGCACTTCAGCGACCTAGAGCAGCTACTGAGTGAGTGTCACTGAGGGCGTTATCTTAACTCAAAGTAGCCCGAGATAAAATAAATGTGCTTGTTTTATATGTTTATGTGTAGTTTATGTTTATGTTGTGTCATTGAAGGATAGGACACCACTCGAGTTTCATACACCCACCCTAAACAAATCATGGTAAATTCATAAACAAGAATACTTTCAACATGGAAGAGATTGAATTCAAAATAGAATTTTCATTGATGATAATTATTTTTAAGCATGATTTATAATATTTCTTTAAGTTGATCCCATTGATTAGAAGCATTGGACCCTCTCCCTTATGATTAATAAGTTGATAAGATCCTTCTTAGCAGACCTTCTCTATGGAGAAAGGGCCTTCCCAGGTGGGTTCAAACTTGCATCCCATCTTATGATGGCCAACAATCGGTCTCCTTACAACTAAAATAAGCTCTCCTACTTGAAAAGCTCTAAGATGAATCAACTTGTTGTGAGCTTGAATCATTTTAGCTTTGTACAACTTGAGGTTTTGACATGCTTGTAGGCATCTCTTCTAACAGTAACTTGGCATTCTACTCTGTTGTGATCATGCTACCCATAGCTATCCTTAGTGATGGGAGTTGGACTTCTAATATTAGAATGACTTTGAACCCATACACTTAGGAGAACGGAACTAAGTTGGAGTTCTATATGTGGTGTGGTATGCCCACAAGGATTCAACTAACCGCCATGCCATGCCACTTATTATTGACGAAAGTGTCTTTTAGTATTTGGATGAAAGTTTTTTTGAAGGCTTCTGCTAATTCGTTTGACCACGACTAGTTGATGGTAGAATATCTCTAATCTAGGTTGTGTCTCTGGGCAAATTTGTTGATCTCAGGCTCTTGAATACAATATCATTATCAAATATAATTCATCAATGCACTCTGAACCTATATATGATATGGTTCCTAAAACACTAGAGCACATGTTGGGCTATGACCTCTGAGCATAATCGCCTTCTCATTTTGAAAAGAAGAGTAGCCTAAGATAAATCGATGACCCTTGGAAGAAAGAGGGATCAATCGGACCCACTTTGTCGCATTCCCAAGACTTTCGAATGGCCATGACCAATGTAGGATGTAGAATGTTGGGTGGTTTGTGTAGGACCACACCGTGTATTTAACAATGGTGGCATCGCCTAGTCGTATCCATGTAATCTTTGATTATCGATGGCCAGTGGTATCCTAGTCTCTTAATCTTGGCTTTCATCTTCAGATTGGACCGCTTGGCTCCACATAATCCTAAGTGTACCTCGGTCATGATCTTACGAGCTTCATGCTTGTCTAAATAATATAACCACATATGATCGAAAGATCACCAGTACACACCATCAAGAGCATAGGAAAGTTCTCTCTACTTCATCCGATAGTTTTAGACTTCTCTTAAGGTAGTTTGTCTTTATTTAAGTAATCCATGAATTGTTTCCTCTAATCTAACTCCTCGCTCTTCTTGGCAATGGCAATCTTCCCTTCAAGAGAGTACTAATTGATGAGTTCAATATCAATAAGGGATAAAACTTATCTATTTTGGACCTTTATTGATATGGATCATCCTTCGGACATGCCAACTCCTAAGCAAGCTTGCTAAAGTATACGCTACGGCATTCTCTCCTCGAGGAATCTTATAAATAGTAACCTCTAGGATTTGGGCCAATAACTCTATGGTATACTTATTATAGTGATGGAGCATGGGCTTTATAGCCTTAAAAGACCTAGGTTTAGTTGATAACTAGTTAAGAATCTCCAAAAATGTTGATGTTTTGGATGCTTAGAGTAATGACTAACTCTAAACCGACAATCAATCTCATGCTTTGTTGTTGGTGCAAGGATTGAATAGTTGATACGATAATCTCATTACATCGTGGTTTGAAGTTAAGATAATTATTCCTACCCTTATTTTTCCTTGAATAGTAGATTGTGGTTCTTCTCCACTTTGTGAGGAAGTCTCACCATCAAAGTACATCTCTCATCTATGAATGCTATCTTGCCCTAAGTTCATGATTTGTTCATCGGGGAAATATTCACTAAGCAGAGAGTCAACAAGAAGTGGGTGTACTACTAAGAAATCTGCTAGCAATTTTCCATTCACTGCATAGAGGGGTATGAAGGTAATGTCAAACTGCGAGAGGATCATGGACCATCGCCAAGCTATAGCATCGGTCATGTCACTAGATACTATAGTGGATTTCTCCTAGAGATTAAGTTCACCTTATGAGGAAACATGTAGTGTTGTAGCTTTTGGATGCAAAGATTAATGCAAGATAATGCTTCTTAATGGGTGGATAATTAGCCTCCATAAGGATTATATAGAGGTTGAGGTAGTAGAGAGCATTTTCCTTTCCTTTGTCATTGGCTTGGGCCAACAAAGCACCAAAGGAGTAGTCTAATGCAACAGTGTAAAGTGTGAGTTTGCTCTGGGATAGGGGGCTAGAACCCATGGTGACATCTGGTAATGCTTGATGCCTTGAAGGCATGCTCACACTTGTCATCCACTTAAACTTGGCATCTTTTGACAAGTTCTAATGACATCTTCCGATAGGTTGGATATAAAGCATCTTAGATATGCCAACCACTTATAATGATCTAAGTTGAGTTAAACTTTTAGGGGGTGACATTTCTAATATTGCCTTGATCATCTCTAGATCGATTTTGATTCCCTGGTGTCAGATAACAAACCAAAAGAATATCCCTAAAGCTACTATGAATGCACACTTTTGGGTGTTCATTTTGAGGTTAAACTGTCTTAACTGTTCGAAAATTATTCTCAAGTCAAAGAGATGGTCTTCCATTTCTCTACTTTTGACCACGAGATCATCGACATAGCACTCAACTTGATGATGAATGAGTTCAAAGAAGTCATAGCCGGTATGTAGAGCATTTTAAGGCTAAATGCATGACCTTATAGCAATAGATTCCTATCAGAGTTCTAAAAGTAGTGTATCTTTCATCGTTAGGGGCCATTTTTATTTGGTTATATCCAGATAAGCCATTTATGAAAGAGAAGACTGCATGAGATGAGGCAATGTGCACCATCGGCC
>CM038223.1:117458930-117665830 GCA_021442155.1 Cymbidium sinense
AGTCAAGCCAAAAGCAACTATTCCTTTCGTAGCATGGTTTTGTACTATGCTCAATCAGCTCAAGTTGCTATTTTAACTACCAAAAAATGGCAAACAGAGCAAGGAAAAATAATTGAAGCATCTTATCCTCCATCAGTTGTAAAAAATGGTGGATAATAAACCTTTAGAATTAGCGGCCTTCAGAAAAATAAATTCTGATCCACAAATTCTAAAGGAATTTATAACTATAATTAAATAACTTAATTATAATAATAGTATACTTCAAATAATCACTAATCATCATTTTAGCCTAGAGTTTAAAATCGATGCAAACAAAAGGTTTCTACAAACTAGCAAAGCTTAAAAAAGCTTCTACTTATAAAACCCATTTGTGAAACCTTTATTCAACCACCTCCTAGTTGGCTCTTAAGTTAGGACTCTCTTCAAAGACATTGAATTTGATTCTAAACTTAAGTGAAAAGTAGGAGCTCTTGAAGATCATTCAATGGATGAAGATTCAAATGAATCCTCAATCGAAACTGATACTGATCAATCAAGTAATATTGAAAAGTTCAAAACCTTTTTCAAGAATTACAAGATCCTCATCCTCCTTTTGATATCCAAAAACTTTCTTATCCCAAGAAAAATTTGGAAAACATTATTATAAAAAACCAACACCTCCTGATTTATTATTTGAGGAAGATACTCATTTCATAGGAAATTCCTATGATGGAGATTCTTTGTATGAATGGAATATTGATGGACTTTATGAACATCAAATCATTCATACCCTTCATCAAATGCTTATGTTTACTACTGCTGTTCAATCTAGACATCAAGCAAAACCTCATATTGTCGCTCGAGCCATCATTTCAGGATTCTCTGGAACTCTGAAAGGATGGTGGGATAATTTTCTCACTGTTCCTCAAAGGGAAGACCTCCTTAGCGAAATTGACTTAAGTACTAAGGATCTTCCAAAAGAACAACAAAACCTAATGAACGGTCTATAATCTTCTCCAAATAATTATAGATCATTTTGTCGGATCCATTGGAGATCAAGGAGAAAAACTCGCTCTTACTAAATTAAGATGTCCATCCTTAACCCATTGATGGTACAAGGATATATTTCTAGACGCGTCATGACACTTTATGATGCCAATAGCCTTCACCGGAAAAAAAAAATTCATTGAAGGCCTTCTAATCTATTTGCTGAAAAGGTTAAGGTTTCTCTTCATGATGGAACCATCCCATATGAAACCTACATATGGAAATCTTATTTCGCATGTATTAAAACCGGTTTAGACCGCTGATCTTAAATTAAAAGATCAAATAAAAAGAACAAACAGCTTGGCAAATTCTATGAGCAATTCAACTGTGATCCTCAGGTACATCCTTTATCTTATAAACACAAGGGAAAAACACGAAAAACTATTTTTCCTAAACGTGAAAAATCACGTCATAAAAATGTGACAAATTCACGCACAAATATAAGCACTTTCATCCCTCTGGTTTTAAAACCAAAGAGACAAGAGAAATAAAATGTTACAAATGTGGCCGTACAGGTCATTACATGAACAGATGCACCGTCAAGAAGAAGTTAAATGAACTTCAGATTGACGAAGGGTTAAAACAAACCTTGATGAAAATTCTGCTTACATCCTCTGATTTTGAAAGAAGAATCGAAGAAGAACATATTTCATCTTCATCCTCATCGACTCGAAATGAATAAATCTAACTGCAACTCCTTTCAACAGATAGATTATTATAAAAATATAATAAATATGACATATATATGCTCACCCACGAGCAAAAGGACCAATTAATTAAACTTTAGCACAAGTTGAAGATGATTCAACTCGTGATAAAAGGGATTTATTAAATAGATTGCATAATGCAAAAAATATTTTCAAATTTGATTTAAAATCGATATTGTATCCGATAAAAGAATCGATCACTATAAAATAAAGATTTACGGTTCTTACATTACAAATGAAATGTAATGCCCTTTAGTTTAAAAAATGCACCTTCTGAATTTCAGCATATCATAAATAATATATTTAAAGATTATTTTAAATATATTTTAGTCTATATTGATGATGTTCTTGTGTTCTCAAATACTATTGATGAATATTTCAACCATCTAAAAATATTTAAATGGTTAATTTTAAAAAATGGGTTAGTTATTTCAGAGCCAAAAATCAAATTATTTTAAACTAAAATAAGATTTTTAGGCCATAATATATCCAATGCTTCTATTATACCAATTAATAAGTATTGAATTTGCTAACAAATTTCTTGATATCATTTTAGATAAAAACTAGCTACAACGGTTCTTAAGAGCTCTCAATTATGTAGCTAATTTCTATCAAAATCTTGCTAAAGATGTGGCCCCACTCTTTAGCAGATTAAAAAAGAATCCCCACCATGGGATACTCATAGTGTGTAAAATTAAGGGGTTCAAAACCTTCCCTGCCTTAATCTCATGGACCCTACTAGTTTCAAAATTGAAACAGATGCCTGATAAGGGCTATGGAGGTATCTTAAAGCGTAAAGAATTCTAAAGAAGAATTAGTCCGCTTTGTTTCTAGTAAATGGAATCCTACTCAGCAAAAGTATTCCATTATCAAAAAAGAAATGCTTTCAGTGATTAAGTGCATCTCAAAATTTTAAGATGATTTACTTAATCAACATTTTCTCCTTCATATTGACTGTTCCTCAGTCAAATACATCATTGAACAAGATGTCAAAATTTAGTTTCCAAATAAAAATTTTGCATCATGGCAATCGTTTGTGTTCGATTAAAATTCTCTTCCTGATTTTCACCCGGAATTCTTGCAGGGACGACGGTGGATCACCTCAAAGAATGACCACCCTAACCGGTGGAAGTCTTTCTTTCTGAGGTCGGTCATGGCCACTCTAATGGCAAAGATCCGATCAATTCAACAATTGGCATGATCGATTTAAAGACATATCTTTATGGTACTTCCTCTTCAACTACAATTGAAAAGGGTGAACCCTCTAAAAAAGCTGCAACACTATCCCTAAAAGATGTCGTTGCACAAGTAACTTGTAATCTAATGATTAGAGAAATAATAATTTAATCTAGAACTCTTAAATGACAGAGTTCCCCTTGAAAGAAGAAGACCTAAATAGATGGTCTCTCTCCAAAATTGATAAAACTATCATTTATCAATTTGGAACTACAACCGATGGGGATGTGAAGTTTCAACCCTCATCCATTACACTTCCTAGGGTTTCTATCCCTTCTGAAACCTCAGAGAAGTATAGATCAGATGTTTCACACACTCCTAAACCATCTAGCGAGGCTCTTCGCCTAAATAAAAATCATATCTATCATCCAGTGAGAGAAAATCAATCTCCCACTCATCTAAAATGAACTTTAATCTTAATGAGCTATACAATATGTCCTAAGACTAGAGAGGTTATTCTAAAGGAATACTTCCAACCAAAGTACGATAATTTTCATACTTGGTATAGAAGTTTTACTTCTCAAGACCAACATCTTGAAATAAATGATTTATATTTCAAGAAAATGAGAGAAAGAAATAGTCAAGCCAAAGCAACTATTCCTTTCATAGCATGGTTTTGCAGTTACTATGCTCAATCTGCTCAAGTTGCTATTTTAACTACCAAAAAATGGCAAACAGAGCAAGGAAAAATAATTGAAGCATCTTATCCTCCATCAGTTGTAAAAATGGTGGATGATAAACCTTTAAAATTAGCCTTCAAAAAAATAAGTTTCGATCCACAAATTCTAAAGAATTTATTAATGTAATTAAACAACTTAATTATAGTAATAATATACTTCAAATAATCACTGATCATCTTTTTAGCCTAGAGTCTAAAATCGATCAGATGCTTAAACAAAAGGTTTCTAACCCCGAAACTAGCAAAGCTTCAGAAAAAGCTTCTACTAGTATAAACCTATTTGTAAAACCTTTCATCCAACCACCTCCAAAATTGGCTCTTAAGTTAGGACCCTCTTCTGAAGACATAGAAAATTTGATTCTAAATTTAAGTGAAAAGTATGTAGGAGCTCTTAAAGATATCAGTCAATCAGATGAAGATTCAAATGAATCTTCAACCGAAATTGATCTCATCAATCAAGTAATATTGAAAAGTTCAAAACCTTTTCAAGAATTACAAGATCCTCATCCTCCTTGATATCCAAAACTTTCTTATCCAAGAAAATTTGAGAAAATATTATTATAAAAACCCACTCCTCCGATTTATTATTTGAGGAAGATACTCATTTCAGGAAATTCTATGATGGAGATTCTTTATATGAATGGAATATTGATGGACTTTTTGAACATCAAATCATTCATACCCTTCATCGAATGCTTATGTTTGCTACTGCTGTTCAATCTAGACATCAAGCAAAACCACATATTGTCATTCGAGCCATCATTTCTAGATTCTCTAGAACTCTGAAAGGATGGTGGGATAATTTTCTCCTTATTCCTCAAAGGGAAGACCTCCTTAGGGAAATTGACTTAAGTACTAAGGATCTTCCAAAAGAGTAGTAAAAACCTAATGAAAATTCGGTCTATAATCTTCTTCAAATAATTATAGATCATTTTGCTAGATCCATTGGAGATCAAGGAGAAAAAACTCGCTCCTTACTCCAAAATTAAGATGTCCATCCTTAACCCATTTTCGATGGTACAAGGATATATTTCTAGCACGCGTCATGACACTTTATGATGCCATAGCCTTCACCGGAAGCAAAAAATTCATTGAAGGCCTTCCCAATCTATTTGAAAAGGTTAAGGTTTCTTCACTATGATGGAACCATCCCATATGAAACCCCATATGGAAACCTTATTTCGCATGTATTAAAATCGATTTATATGCTCTGATCTTAAATTAAAAGATCAAATGAAAAGAGAACATCTACTTGAGCCAAGATAGCTTGGCAAATTCTTTGAACAATTCAACTGTGATCCTCGTGCCTTTATTTTCCAAAATAAGGGAAAAACATGAAAGACTATTTTTCTTAAATGTGAAAAATCACAAACACAAGCACTCTCATCCCTCTGGTTCTAAAACCAAAGAGACAAGAGAAATAAAATGTTACAAATGTGGCTGTAAAGGTCATTACGTAAATAAATGCACTGTCAAGAAGAAGTTAAATGAACTTGACAAGGGTTAAACAAACTCGATGAAAATTTACTTACATCCGATTCAAATAGAATCGAAGATGAAGAACATATTTCATCGCCCTCATCGATTCTCGAAATGATAAATCTAACTATTGCAAGTCCTGCCAATGATAGATTATTATAAAAATATAATAAATACAGTTCAGATATGCTCACCCACGAGCAAAAGGACCAATTAATCAAACTTTTAGCGCAAGTTGAAGATGATTCAACTCTTGATAAAATTATCGATCTTCTTAATGACAAGAAGAAAGATAAATTAAAAAAATTTAATTACAAGCCTCCTATATACTTTGTAAGTATTTAAGAAAAAATCTGAGGCAAGTTCATCATCTTCTAATTCAGCTTCTTTAGTGAGCTAAAAATTGAATTAAAGAAACTAAAATTAGAAGTTCAGCAAATTAAAATTGAGCAAGAGCAAATGAATGGTCGTCTAATGGATCTTGAAATTAATCAGAAGACAATTCATTTGAAAATATAAGCCGATTCTAATCAAGAACCGTGTTTCTTACAAAATATGCAAAAGGTAATTTTAAATGGTATATTTTCATTAAATTAATTATAAATAAAGAATTTATTTTACCAAATTTAACTCCTCGAGTTGATAGCGGAGCAGATTTAATTTGTATACAAGAAGGAATAATTTCTTCTAAATATTTGAAAAAACAAGCCAGCGGTTAAAGGCAGCCGACGATGAATCTTTACAAATTAAGTATAAATTATCATCTGTGGCCGTGTGTTAAGATGATATTTATATTCAAATTCCTTTTATTTTTGTCAAAAATTTGACTCAACAAATTATTTTGGGAACTCCTTTTCTTCTTAAAATAATACCTATCACTAGAATTGATGATACTGGAATTCAACATTTTCTTTGGGATAAAGAAATCACATTCTATTTTATCACCAATCCAAAAGAAATTATCATAAATGAAATGAATAGGATTAATAATAAGTATATGCATATAAATTATTTACAAGAAGAAATTGCTAGTTTAACTATTAAACAACAAATTTCTTCCCCAAAATTAAAAGCAAAAATTCAAATTGCCAAGAATTCCAAAAGGAAGTCGGACAACCCAATGCTGGAAAGAAAGACTCATGTAGTGGATCTTCCATACATTGATAATTTCAATGAACGAGACATTCTCACTAAGGCTCATCCTTGTCAGATGAACGAGCACTACCTTGCTGAAAGAAGATTGCCGATTTATTAAAGAAATGAATAATTTGGCAATCCTACTCGAGATCGATTCTATGTTGAATTTCAGAAAAGGAAAGTAAGATACCGTGACTTTAATTAATTACAAGCCGCTAAACAAAGTTTTAAAATGGATCAGATATCCAATTCCTAATAAAAGGATTTATTAAATAGATTGCATAATGCAAAAATATTTTCCAAATTTGATTTAAAATCAGGATATTGGCACATCCAGATAAAAGAATCGGATCGCTATAAAATTGCATTTACTTTGGACATTTTAATGAACGTAATGCTTTGGTTTAAAAAATGCACCTTCTAAATTTTAGCATATCATGAATAATATATTTAAAGATTATTTTAAATATATTTTAGTCTATATTGATGATGTTCAGTTCTCAATATTGATGAACACTTCAACCATCTAAAACATTTAAATGGTTAATTTTAAAAATGGATTAGTTATTTGAGCCAAAATCAAATTATTTCAAACTAAAATAAGATTTTAGGCCATAATATATCCAATGCTTCTATTATACCAATTAATAAAGTATTGAATTTGCTAACAAATTTCGATATCATTTTAGATAAAAACAAATGGTTCTTAGAGCTCTCAATTGTAAAATTTCTATCAAAATCTTGCCAAAGACCCACTATTTGAAAAATTAAAAGAATCCCCACCATGGTTTTGATACTCATACATGATGACGCAAAATTAAAGAAAGGGTTCAAAACCTTCCCTGCCTTAATCTTGGACTACTAATTTCAAAATTGTTGAAAATATGCCTGACAAAGGGCTATGGAGGTATCTAAACCAAAGAAAAAGAATTCTAAAGAAGAATTAGTTTGTTTTTCGTAAATGAAATTACTACAAAAGTATTCCATTATCAAAAGAAATGCTTTATGTGATTAAGTGCATCTCAAAATTCCAAGATGATTTACTTAATCAAGATTTTCTCCTTCATTGATTTCTCCAAATACATCATTGAAGATGTCAAAATTTAGTTTCAAAACAAATTTTGCATCATGATGCTCTTGATACATCAATTCATTAAAGGTAATGAAAATTCTCTTAATTTTGACGAATTCTTAAGGAGAGGTGGAGCACCACATAGATGAATGACTACCCTAACGACGCCTTCTTTTATGGAGGTCGCCATGCCTAATGGCAAAAGATCACATTCAACAATTAGCATGATCAATTTACAAACTTATCTTTATGGTACTTCCTCTTCAACTAGTTGAAAAGGGTGAACCTAAAAAAAAGTTGCAACACCATCCTAAAAGATGTCATTTCAAGAACTTATTTCTCTAAGAAATAAAATAGATATTATTGAAATTAATCCTCGCAATAAATAATCTGGGCCTTATTTGAAAGATATTTAAACAATCCTTTCCCATTTGAATCTAATCTCTCAAGAAAAATTATGAAAAATCTTACAATTAAATTGTATTGAGATTAATCATTTTTTGATGACAACCATACAATTTTGTATAGCAAATGCTATACAAAAGATCTCATCAAAGTGAATGGGTCTAACTCCATTCCTGAGAAAAATGTATTTTTATCCTCCACTATTTACAATACAAAATTGCGAAATTATCTATGTTAAGCATGATGAAGGCCTTTCCCTTCTCAATGACAATGCATTCATGGATGTTCATAATGAACAAAGATATTATCAACAAAGAACTTCCAAAGATGGTTCTTGATGAAACTATTTGGAGCAATTAAATATTCTTCCGTGATCCAATCAAAGAAGTCTTCAATGACTAGAAAATGAGGGTTATTAATCCCAAAATGATTCAAGGACAAAATCTTGCTCATTTCTACAAATTAATCGTGGATTTTAGTCGAATGATATTGAAAGGACCCTTCAATCATGGTCCTTCAAAGATAATTTTACTAAAATGGTGGAATTCAATCAACATTGATTAAGCTCAAGAAAATTAAAGCCATTATTTAAGCTTATTCTAAATTAATTCCTCAAAACATAGATTTTGAGCTAAAACGGTACTACAAAGCATCAAAAAATGTTATCCTCATGAGACAGATTCAACATAAGGAATCCTCAAAAAAATCTACTAAAATCAACTCACCAAGGTGTTTAATCACCCCATTCATATCTAATGAATTTTTGATCAACATGGAATCTACCGAGAAACTTAAATTCATAAAGAGACCCACCGTAAGAAATAATTGCTACTTTCCAAAAGTCCTTATCTTCACCATGGAATCTACTTTACATAAAGTGGGTCCCAACAAAGATAATTGCTACTTTCCAAAAGTAGCCATCTTATAATATTCACCTGCTTATCCTCTAAGCAAAATATCTTTTTATCTAAAGAGTTTTGCTAACAAAGAAAGTTTCTATTTAATAATATACCGTTTAACTTTAAGCATTTCTCTTTTTTTAATAATTGTACCTTGCTTCTAAGCAAGTCTCTCCGTGCTCCACCTATATAAGGAGGCTCTGTATTATGTGCTCGTTTCATTTTTCCTTCTTCTTCTTCTATTCTCCTCTTGTATTAGTTCTTCCGCTCTACCCATCACATTGTAAGTACTTTTGCTTTTAATAAATAAGTATTTTTATATCCTAGTTTAAGATGAGAATTTCTTATTTTAAAAAATTAAAGCAAATATTGAGTCTTTACAAATTATATAAATTATTTCTATGGTGTGTCAAGATGATATTTGTATTCATATTCCTTTAATTTAAAAAATTTGACACAACACATTATTTTGGGAACTCCTTTCTTCTAAATAATGCCTATCACTAGATTGATATAATTCAATATTTTCTTTGGGATAAAGAAATCACATTATTTTATCACCAATCTAAAGAAATTATTTATAAAATGAATAGGCTTAATAATAAGTCTATAAATTATTTATAAGAAGAAATTGCTATTTAACTTTAAACAACAAATTTCTTTCCAAAATTCGGAAAATTGCCACCAAAAAATTCCAAAGTAAGTGAGACAACCCAATTGCTTTCTAAAGAAAGACCATAGTAGATCTCACATTGATAATTTCAATGAACAGATTCCTAAAGCTCATCCTGTCGAAACAAGCAAGCTTTATGCAAAGAAGAGATAATTTATTAAAGGAATAATTTCCTATCAGTAATGATTCTATTATGAATTGAAAAGTAAAGAGGAAGATGATGTAGAGAATTTGACAAATCATCATTTATAAAGAAGAAATTAGAAGAAGATATAAAAGTAACTCTAATCTAACGCAAGAAATAATTTAATCAAGAATCTAAATAGTTTGCTTGAATGAAGAAGATTAATAGATTCTCTCCAAGATTGAATATGAGGCTCTGCTTTGTATTATGTGTGCCTGCTCAATTTTTTTCTCCTCTTCTCTATTTCTAGATTTTTTAACCATCTTATTTTTAAGTTTTAATAAATAAGTGTTTTATATATCCTAGTTAAAGTAGAGAAATAAATAGGTTCTTGTGCAATGACATTTTTTTTTGATGGTGTTGTTTTTTAGAGTTCACCCTTTTCAACCGATAAGATAAAGTACCATAAAAATAAGTTTTAATTGATCATGCCAATTGTTGAATTGAGATCTTTGCATTAGAGCGCCTAATGACCTCCATGAAAAGAAAGATTATGAATCATTCTTCCATTGATCCACGATCGTCAAGAAGAATTCAATTAAAAATTAGAAGAGAATTTTCATTACCTTAATGAATTTGATGTCAAAATCAAGACAGAGTTGATTGAATGATGTAAAAATTTGTTTGAAACTAAATTTTTGACATCTTGTTGAATGATGTATTTAACAAAATAACACGAGAGAAAAATGACAAGTAAATCATCTATTTTGAGATGTACTTAATCACGAAAGCATTTCTTTGATAATGAATACTTTTGTAATTCCATTTAGTAAACAAAGATAATTTTCTTTTAGAATTCTTTCGCTTTTTAGATACCTCAAAATTATCGGAGACTGCTTCAAATAATTAAACTAGGTCCGAAAGATTCATGTGGAAGGTTTTGAACCTTTCTTAATTTTAGTACTACCATGATATAAAATACCATGATAGATGATCTTTTAATTAAATAGTTGATCTTTACAAGATTTTGATAAATTACTACATAATTGAGATTCTAAGAACCAGAAGAATTTATCTAAAATGACAAGAAATTAGAAATTAAAATCATATATAATAGAGCATTGATTAATGGCTAAAAATCTATTAATTTGATTCTCAAATAACTAATCCATTTTAAAATTAACCATTTAAATATTTTAGATAATAAGTATTGTATAGAACATCATCAATATATCTAAAATATATTTAAAATAATCTTTAAATATATATTCATGATATCTGAATAAGGTGCATTTTTAAACCAAAGGGCATTATGTCCATCGTAATGTCCAATCAGTAAATGCTATTTTTTTTAGAATTCTTTTATCTCGATCCGCCAATATCATGATTTAAATCAAATTTGGAAAATATTTTGCATTATGCAATCTATTTAATAAATCTTTATTGTGAAGATATCGATCCATTTTAAATTTGTTTTAATTAATTGTAATTAATTACAAGTCGCTTTTCCTTTCCTTTTCTCAAATTCAAACATGAATGCGCATACAAGAGAGGATTGTCAATTATTTCTTTCTTTAATAAATTGGTAATTCCTTATAAAGTATCAATGCTCATTTGACAAGGATGATTTTTGGAATGTCCTCTCATTAAAATTATCAATGATGGGAGGTCACTACATGAGTCTTTCTTTCAAAGTAATTATTTGTCACCACAAACTCCTTTTTTGGTGGCAATTTAATTTTTCTTTGAATTTTGGGGAAGAAATTTGTTTGTTTAAAGTTAAACTAGCAATTTCTTCTTATAAATAATTTATATGCATAGACTTATTATTAAGCCTATTCATTTCATTTATGATAATTTCTTTAGGATTGGTGATAAAATGGAATGTGATTTCTTTATCCAAAGAAAATACTGAATTCCTGTATCATCAATTCTAGTGATAGGCATTATTTTAAGAGAAAAGGAGTTCCCAAAATAATGTGTTGTGTAAAATTTTTGACTAAAATAAAAGGCAATTGAATACAAATATCATCTTGACACACGGTCACAGATGATAATTTATACTTAATTTGTAAAGGCTCACCGTCGGCTGCCTTTAACCACTGGCTAGTTTTTTTAAAGTATTTAGAAGGAATTATTCCTTCTTGTATACAATTTAAATCTGCTCCACTATCAACTAGAGCAGTTAAATTTGGTAAAATAAATTCTTTATTTATAATTAATTTGATGGAAATATACCATTTATGATATATTGCCTTTTGCATATTTTGTAAGAAACCTGGTTCTTGATTAAATCTATATTTTCAAATGAATTCAAGCCTGATTAATTTCAAGATCCATTAGGCGACCATTCATTTGCTCTTGCCTTTAATTTGTTGAACTTCTAATTTTAGTTTCTTTAATTCAATTTTAGCTCATAAAGATCTTGATGAAGATGATGAACTTGCCTCAGATTTTTTCTTAAATACTTCTGATAAGGAGTATATAGGAGGCTTGTAATTAAATTTTTTTAATTTATCTCTCTTCATGTCATTAAGAAGATCTATAATTTTATCACGAGTTGAATCATCTTCAACTTGTGCTAAAATTTTAATTAATTGGTCCTTTTGCTCGTATGCAAACCTGTCATATTTATTATATTTTTATAATAATCTTTCTGTTGATAGGATTTGAAACAGTTAGATTTATCATATTTATCAGAATCTGATGAAGATGAAGATGAAATATGTTCTTCTTCTTCTTCTTCTGATTCTCTTTCATAATCAGAGGATGTAAGAAGAATTTTCATCAGGGTTTGTTTTAACCCTTAATCGCAAGTTCATTTACTTCTTCTTGACAGTGCATCTATTTGCGTAATGACCTGTATGACCACATTTGTAACATTTTATTTCTCTTGTCTCTTTGGTTTTAGAACCAGAGGGATGAGAGTGCTTGTGTTTGTGCGTGAATTTATCACATTTTTTATGACGTGGTCTTTAAGGCTTAGGAAAAATAGTTTTTCATGTTTTTCTCTTGTATTTGGAAGATAAAGGACGTACCTGAGGATCACAGTTGAATTGTTTGTAGAATTTGCCAAGGCTTTCAAGCTCGTTTCTCATTTGATCTTTTAATTTAAGATCGAGCAAATTGCTAAACAGTTTAATCATGCGAAATAAGGTTTCCATATGTAAGAGTTTCATATGGGATGGTTCCATCATAGAGGCGAAGAGAAACCTTATAGTAATAGTATACTTCAAATAATCATTGATTATCTTTTTAGCCTAGAGTCTAAAATCGATCAGTTGCTTAAACAAATAGTTAGATTTATCAAATTTATCATAATCTGATGAGGATGAAGATGAAACTTAAAAATAACTTACACGATGGCAGTAGGCAGGAAGCAGGAAGAACTAAGGAGAGTACAAGAGGAGAATCGAAGAGAAGAGGAGAAGGGAAAACTGAGCACTGAAGCAAACATAATACACAGACAGAGCCTCCTTATATAGAGGTGAAGGCACATGAGAGAATTTGCTTAGAAGCAAAGGTACAATTATTAAACAAAAGAGAAATGTTGCTTAGAAGTTAAGCAACGGTATAATTATTAAATAGAAACTTTGCTGTTAAGCAAAGCTACTATTAAATAAAAAGATACTTTGCTTAGAGGCTAAGCAAAGGTACAAAATATTATAAGATGGATACTTTTGGAAAGTAGTAATTATTTCTTTTGGTGGGACCCACTTTATGTAAAGTAGGTTCCTTGGTGGTGAAGATAAGCGGATACTGTTGGAAAGTAGTAATTATTTCTTCTAGTGGGTCTGCTTTATGAATTTAAGTTTCTCCGGTGGATTCCACGTCGACGACGTCGAAGACTTCATGATGATATAGATAGGTGATTAAACACCTTTTGAGTTGATTTTTAGATTTTTTGAGATGTTCTTTATGTTGAATCTCGGTCTCATAAGGATAACGTCTTTTGATACTTTGTAGTACCTCGTCTACTGATAGCTCAAAATCTGTAGTTTTTTGAGGGATCGTTTATTCAGAATAAGCTTTAATAATGGCTTTAATTTACTTGAGCTTATCCTCAATGTTGATTGAATTCCACCATTTTAGTAAAAATTATCTTTGAAGGACCCTCTTGAAGGGGTCCTTTCCAAGTATAACGTTCGACTCAAATCCATGGGATTTGGTAGTCTGAAGAAATGAGCAAGATTTTGTCCTTGAATCATTTTTAGGATTAATAGCCCTCATTTTGGGGCGCTTACATCGTCATTGAAGACTTCTTTGATTGGATGGAAGAATATTTAATTACGCTCCAAAATAGTTCCACCATCCAAGAACCATCTTTTTTTCCTTGTTCATAATATCTTTGTTCATTATGAACATCCATGAATGCCTTCGTTTATCATTGAGAAGGAAGAAGGCCTTCATCATAGCTTGCACATAGCACTAATAATTTACACCAATTTTGTACTGTAAATTAGTGGAGGATAAGAATACAATTTTCTCTTGGAATGGAGTTAGACCCCATTCGCTTTGATGAAAGATCTTTTGTATAACTCATTTTCTATAAAAAATTGTATGGTTCGTCTCATCACAAACATGATTAATCTCAATACACTTTAATTATATTAAGATTTTTTCATAATTTTCTCTTGAGAGATTAGATTCAAATGGGAAATGATTTTTTCCCAAATATCTTTCAAATAAAGTTATTTATGAATAATCGAGGATTAATTTCTATTAATGTTTTATTTCTTTAGATAAATAAACAGGTTCTTGTGCAACGACATCTTTTAGAGATGGTGTTGCAACTTTTTTAGAGGGTTCACCTTTTTCAACCGTAGTTATAGAGGAAGTACCATAAAGATATATCTTTAAATTGATCATGCCAATTATTTAATTGATCGAATCTTTGCCATTAGAGTGTCCACGACCGCGACCTCTGCAAAAAGAAAGACTTCCTCGGTTAGGAGTGGTCATTCTTCCATCACCCATATAAGAATTCGAAAAATTAGGGAGACTTTATTATCAAATAAATTGATGCAAAATTTGTTTTGAAACTAAATTTTTGACATCTTGTTCAATGATGTATTTGACTGAGGAACATTCAATACAAAGGAGAAAATGCTGATTAAGTAAATCAACTTGAAGTTTTGAGATGCACTTAATCATAGAAAGCATTTCTTTTTTGATAATGAAATACTTTTGCTGAGAAGGATTCCATTTACGAAAACAAAGCTAATTAGAATTCTTTTCTTTAAGATACCTCCATAGCCTAATCAGGCATCGGTTTCAATAATTTTGAAAGCGGTAGATTAAGATTAGGAAGGTTTTGAACCCTTTTAATTTATGCCTTGGTATAAGTATCAAACCATGGTGGGGATTCTTTTAATCTGTCAAGAGTGGGGTGCATCTAGATTTTGATAGAAATTAACTACATAATTGAGCTCTAAGGCTGCTATTGGTTTTATCTAAAATGATATCAGAAATTTGTTAGCAAATTCAATACTTATTAATTAGTATAATAGAAGTATTGGATATATTATGGCTTAAAAATCTTATTTCAGTTTGAAATAATTTGATTTTTAGCTCAGAAATAACTAACCCATTTTTTAAAATTAACCATTTAAATGTTTTTAGATGGTTGAAATGTTCATCAATAGTATTTGAGAACACAAGAATATCATTAATATAGACTAAAATATATTTAAAATAATCTTTAAATATATTATTCATGATATGAAATTCAGAAGGTGCATATTTTAAACCAAAGGGCATTACGTTCCATTAAGTAATGTCCAAAGAAACAGTAAATGTTATTTTATAGCGATCCGATTCTTTTATCTGGATCTTCCAATATCCTAATTTTAAATCAAATTTGGAAAATATTTTTGCATTATGCAATCTATTGAATAAATCCTTTTTATCATGAGTTGAATCATCTTCAACTTGTGCTAAAAGTTTAATTAATTGGTCCTTTTGCTCGTGGGTGAGTGTATACAGACCTGTCATATTTATTATATTTTTATAATAATCTATCTGCTGACAGGAGTTGCAATAGTTAGATTTATCTGATTTATCAGAATCTGATGAGGCTGAAGATGAAATATGTTGTTCTGCCTCTTTTGATTCTCTTTCAGAATCAGAGGATGTAAGCAGAATTTTCATCAGGGTTTGTTTTAACCCTTCGTCAATTTGAAGTTCATTTAACTTCTTCTTGATGGTGCATCTGTTCGCATGATGTACATAATTTGTAACATTTTATTTCTCTTGTCTCTTTGGTTTTAAAACCAGAGGGATGAGAGTGCTTGTGTTTGAGCATGAATTTGTCACATTTTTTATGACGTGATTTTTCACGTTTAGGAAAAATAGTTTTTCATGTTTTTCCCTTGTGTTTATAAGATAAAGGACATACCTGAGGATCACAGTTGAATTGCTCACATAATTTGCCAAGCTATTTGCGCTCAAGTAGATGTTCTCTTTTCATTTGATCTTTTAATTTAAGATTAGAGCATATTGCTAAACCAATTTTAATACATGTAGAAATAAGATTTCCATATGTAAGGGTTTCATATGGGATGGTTCCATCGTAAAAGAAACCTTAACCTTTTCAGCAAATAGATTAGGAAGGCCTTCAATGAATTTTTGCTTCCAGTGAAGGCTATTGGCATCATAAAGTGTCATGACGTGTGCTAGAAATATATCCTTGTACCATCGAAAATGGGTTAAGGATGGACATCTTAATTTCTAGAGTAAGGAGCAAGCTTTTTCTCCTTGATCTCCAATGGATCGAGCAAAATGACCTATAATTATTTGGAGAAGATTATAGACTGAATTTTCATTAGGTTTTTGTTGTTCTTTTGGAAGATCCTTAATATTTAAGTCAATTTTGCTATGGAGGCCTTCCCTTTGAGGAACAGTGATAAAATTATCCCACCATCCTTTGAGTTCGGAGAATCACGAAATGATGGCGGCGATAATATGATTTTCTTGATGTCTAGATTGAACAGCAGTAGCAAACATAAGCATTTGATGAAGGGTATGAATGATTTGATGTTCAGAAAGTCCATCAATATTCCATTCATATAAAGAATCTCCATCATAAGAATTTCCTACGAAATGAGTATCTTCCTCAAATAATAAATCAGGAGGTGTTGGTTTTTTATAATAATGTTTTTCCAAATTTTTCTTGGGATAAAAAAGTTTTTGGATATCAGAAGGAGTTTGAGGATCTTGTAATTCTTGAAAAAGGTTTTGAACTTTTTCAATATTACTTGATTGATCAGTATCAATTTCGGTTGAGGATTCATTTGAATCTTCATCCGATTGACTGATATCTTCAGGAGCTCCAACATACTTTTCACTTAAATTTAGAATCAAATTCGAATGTCTTGAGAGGGTCCTAACTTAAAAAGGTTTAGGAGGTGGTTGGATAAAAGGTTTTATAATTGGGTTTATACTAGTAGAAGCTTTTTCTGAAGCTTTGTTAGTTTCGGGGCTAGAAACCTTTTGTTTAAGCATCTGATCAATTTTAGACTCTAGGCTAAAAAGATGATCTGTGATTATTTGAAGTATAGTATTACTATACTTATGTTGTTTAATTACAGTAAAAAATTCTTTTAGAATTTGTGGATCAGAACTTATTTTTTAAAATTCTAAAGGTTTATCATCACCATTTTACAATGATGGAGGATAAGATGCTTCAATTATTTTTTCTTGCCATTTTTTTTAGTTAAAACAAACTTGATTTATATTGCAAAACCATGCTACCAAAGGAATAGTTGCTTTGGCTTGACTATTTCTTCCCCTCATTTTCTTAAAATATAAATCACTTATTTTGAGACGTTGGTCTTGATAAGTAAAACTTCCATACCAAGAACAAAAATTATCGTACTTTGGTTGGAAGAATTCCTTCAGAATAACCTCTCTTGTCTTAGAACCTATTGTGTAGTTCATTAAGACTAAAATTCATTTCATATGAAGTGGGAGATTGATTTTCTCTCACTGGATTCTTATTTAGGAGAAGGGCCTCGACCGATGGTCCAGGAGTGTGTGAACCATCCAATCTAGACTTTTTTGAGGTTTTAGAAGGGATAGAAACCCTAGGAAGTGTAATGGATCGATGAGGGTTGAATCAAACTTCAACATTGCCATCAGCTGTAGTTCCAAATTGATAAATGATAGTTTTATCAATTTTGGGGAGAGACCATCTATTTTGGTCTTCTTCTTTGAAGGGGAACTCTGCCATTTCAGAGTTTTTGATTAAATTATTATTTCTCCTAATCGTTAGATTAGAAGTTACTTCAAAAAAAGTAGAAGCCATATTACCAAAAATGGGGAAAAAGGAGAGAGGAAGATGATGCAGGGAGAATTTGAAACAAATCACCACATAAGGATAAAACAAACTAAGTATAAACCTCCATTAGAGAATTATCTTCCCAGACATTCAACAAAATAGGACTTACAACCCTTTCAAGCCTCACGCAACAGGGATTTGACCATTTTGTGAAGATGGAATATAAATTCTAGAGAATTATCAAGTCAACAATAAACAAGACTTATCACCCTTTCAAGCATCCATGCAGGGATGGCCATTTGATGAAGATGGGATAAAACCATGGGAGGAATGAACAAATCTTGGTTTATCCAAAGCATGGTGAAATATAAAAAATCTCTAACATCTGTTCCCTCCCGATTTACCCCATCATGGCTCTGATACCAAACTTAAACCAGGATATATAAAACACTTATTTATTAAAGCTTAAAAAGTACTTACATGATGACGGTGGCGGGAAGAACTAAGGAGAGTACAAGGAGAATAGAAGAGAAGAAGAGAAGGAAAAACGAGCACACTAATTACAAAGACAGAGCCTCCTTATATAGAGGTGGAGGCAAAGGAGAGACTTTGCTTAGAGGTTAAGCAAAGGTACAATTATTAAACAAAAGAGAAATGTCACTTAGAAGCTAAGTAGCAGTATAATTATGAGACAAAATTATTTCTGTCAATAATGTGGCTACTTTTTGGAAAGTAGAAATTATTTTGGTTGGTGGGCCCAGTTTATGAGTTGTAAAGCAGGTTCCTTACTGGTGAAGATAAGTGGCTACTTTTGGAAAGTAGCAATTATTTCATCTGGTGGGGCCACTTTATGGAGTGTAAAGTAGATTCTCGTGGAGATGATGATGTGGCTACTTTGGAATGTAGCAATTATTTCTTCTGGTGGGTTTGCTTTATGAATTTAAGTTTCTTCTGTGGATTCCACATATGTCAGTTGTGAGATATAGATAGGGTGATTAAACACCTTGGCGAGTTAATTTTAGTAGATTTTTTGAGACGTTCATTATGTTGAAGCTCGGTCTCATGAGGATTATGTCTTTTGATACTTTGTTGTACCTCATCATAAATCGACCTCCTTTTGATATCCAAAACTTTCTTATCCCAATAAAAATTTGGAAAAATTATTATAAAACCAACACCTCGATTTATTATTTGAGGAAGATATCTCATTTTAATAATTCTTTTGAATGGAATGATGGACTTACATCAAATCATTCATATCTTATGGTTTTATCCATTTGATCTCTGATAATTGTTTGTTCTATAATTTTCCTTTGAAGATTTTCCTTAAAATCAAAGTTCCAAATTGATAAATGATTTTATCAATTTTGGGGAGAAGACCATCTATTTGTCTTCTTCATTCAAGGGAAATCCATTTTAGTTCTTTATTAAATTATTTCTCTAATCATTTGAAGTTACTTCAAAAGATGTAGAAGTCATATATCCAGGGAAAAGGGGAGGAAGATGATGCAGGAGAGTTTGGAACAAATCACCACATAAGGATAAAACAAACTAAGTATAAACCTCCATTAGATTATCTTCCCGATCAACAAAAATAGGACTTACAACCCTTTTAAGCCTCATGCACAGGATTTACGCCATTTGCGCAAAATGAATATAAACCTCTACAAGAAAATTATCCTAGACAGTCAACAAGAACATGACTTAAGAAGTAAAACTTCTATACCAAGTATGAAAATTTTTGTACTTTGGTTGGAAGTATTCCTTCAAAACAACCTCTCTAGTCTTAGAACCTATTGTGTAGCTCATTAAAACTAAAGTTCATTTTAGATGGAGTGGGAGATTGATTTTCTCTCACTAGATGATATATATGATTTTTATTTTGAAGGGCCTCAGATGGTTCAAGTGTGTAAAAAACCATCTAGACTTCTCAGGTTTAGAAGGATAAAAACCCTAGAAGTGTGATGGATTGAGGTTGAATCAACATGTATCATGTTTGAATTATCGATCACATCTTGATTAATGGAAGGTCTTGATGTGAGATGGTATAGTCCATGATTCGGAAATACCTCATTCCATTTAATCACTCTGTTAGTAGCAATATGGGATGCTAACAGATTTGTTTTGATCAGAGTAGTTCATTCGGCTAGTTGAACAGCTTTCCAAACTCTAGATTTAGAGTATTTAAAACTCGAAAATGAATTCTAAAAATTAAAGCAATAGTTTCAGAACCTAGGAGAAAATCATAACCATAAAGCTGTAAATATAATTTTAAAGCTTCAAAAAGGTTTATATCAGAAAGAGATAAACTTTGATTAAAGGTGTTGAAATAAATATCTTAGTCTACATAACACTCATTAGGGATTGAGCCCTGAGAATCAACATCTTTCTCTTAGGCTTGCTAAAATAGAAGCATTTAGACCTAAGGAGGCTTGTAATTAAATTTTTCTAATTTATCTTTCTTCTTATCATTAAGAAGATTGATAATTTTATCACGAGTCCTTATGTTTATAAGATAAAGGACGTACCTGAGGATCATAGTTGAATTGCTCACAGAATTTGCCAAGCTGTTTGCACTCAAGTAGACGTTCTCTTTTCATTTGATCTTTTAATTTAAGATCAGAGAAGATTGCTAAACTAGTTTTAATACATGCAGAAAGAAGATTTCCATATGTAAGGGTTTCATAAAAGCAACTATTCCTTTCATAGCATGGTTTTGCAATTATATCTCAATCGCTCAAGTTCTTTTTTTTTAACTAAAATGGCAAATGAGAAAATAATTGAAGCATCTTATCCTCCATCAGTTGTAGAAATGGTGGATGATAAACCTTTAGAATTAGCGAACTTTGGAAAAATAAGTTTTTCACAAATTCTAAAGGAATTTATTCTTTTAAACAACTTAATTATAGTAATAGTATACTTCAAATAATCGATCATCTTTTTTAGAGAGTCAAAATCTTAGATGCTTAAACAAGGTTCTAGCCCAAAACAAAAGGAAAAATCTTACTAGTATAAACCCATTTGTGAAACTTTTATTCAACCACCTCTAAAAGCAAGTTTGACCCTCTTAAGATATTCAAAATTTGATTCATCAGGATGAGCTTTAGTGAATTTTAATTGAAATTATCAATGTATGGGATCTACTACATGAGTCTTTCTTTAAAAAATTGGGTTGTCACCACAAACTTCCTTTTGGAATTTTGGTGGCAATTTTCTTTAATTTTGGGGAAGAAATTTTATTAAAAGTTAAACTCAATTTCTTTTTTTGTAATTTATTTGCATATATTATTAAGCCTATTCATTTCATTTATGATAATTTCTTTAGGATTGGTGATAAAATAGAATGTGATTTCTTTATCCCAAAGAAAAACAATTCAATATCATCAATTCTAGATTATTATTTTAAGAAGAAAAGGAGTTCCCAAAATAATGTGTTGTGTCTTTTTTACTAAAATAAAAATGAATACAAATATCATCTTGACATAAAGGATGATAATTTATACTTAATTTATAAAGATTCACCATCGGCTGCCTTTAATGGCTTGTTTTTTCAAAATATTTAGAAGGAATTATTCTTCTTCTGTTATCAAACTAAAAGCGTTAAATTTGGTAAAATAAATTCTTATTTATAATTAATTTAATGGAAATATACCATTTAGTATATTATTTTTATTTTGTAAGAAACTTCTTGATTAGAATCGACTTCTATATTTTCAAATGAATTGGGCGTCTTCTGATTAATTTCATGATCCATTAGACGACCATTCATTTTCTCTTGCTCAGCTTCAATTTGCCAAACTTCTAATTTTAGTTTCTTTAATTGGGTTTAGAGACTTAAAAGATATATAAAACACTTATTTATTAAAACTTAAAATAGCTTACCTCGATGGTGGTAAAACAAGGAGGTAGGAGAATAAGAAGAGGAGAAGAAAAGAGCAACACATAATACATTAATGAGCCTCCTTATATAGGTGGAGGCACAAGAGAGACTTTGCTTAGAAAAGGTATAATTATTAAACAAAATAGAAATATTATTTGCAACGGTATAATTATTAAATAGAAAATTTATTGTTAAGCAAAGCTACTATTATTAAATAAAAAAGATACTTTGCTTAGAGGCTAAGCAAAGGTATAGAATATTATAAGATGGCTACTTTTGGAAAGTAGCAATTATTTCTTTTGGTGGGACCCACTATGTAAAGTAGGTTTCGGTGAAGATAAGCCTACTTTTGGAAAGTAGTATTCTTTATGGTGCACTTTATGAATTTAAGTTTCTCCGATTATTTATGAGTGAAGACTTCATGCTTGTCATAGAAATAGATAGGGTGATTAAACACCTTGGCGAGTTGATTTTCGTAGATTTTTTGAGATGTTCCTTATGTTGAATCTTGATCTCATGAGGATAACGTCTTTTGATGCTTTTGTACTTCATCTGATAGCTCAAAATCTGTAGTTTTTTGAGGGATCGTTAATTCAGAATAAGTTTTAATAATGGCTTTAATTTGCTTGAGCTTATCCTCAATGTTGATTGAATTTCACCATTTTAGTAAAAATTGTCTTTGAAGGACCAACTAATTGAAGGGGTCCTTTCCAAGTATAACATTCTCAAATCCAGGACTTGGCATGAAGAAATGAGCAAGATTTTGTCCTTGAATCATTTTAGATTAATTTATTTTGGGGAAGCTTCCATCTCATTGAAGACTTCTTTGATTGGATCGGAAGAATATTTAATTCTACTCCAAAATAGTTCCACCATCGATGAACCATGGAAGTTTTTGATAATATCTTTGTTCATTATGAACATCCATGAATGCCTTCATTTGTCATTGAGAAAAAAGAAGGCCTTCATCATAGCTTACACATAGCACCAATAATTTCATTTTTTGTAAATTAGTGGAGGATAAGAATACATTTTTCTCTTGGAGTTAGACCCCATTGCTTTGATGAAAGATCTTTGTATACGCATTTTTTACATAAAATTGTATGGTTGATGATCAACATGATTAATCAATACACTTTAATTGTATTAAGATTTTTTTCATAATTTTCTCTTGAGAGATTAGATTCAAATGAGCATTGTTTCCCAAATATCTTTCAAATAAGGCCCATGGATTATTTATTGAATAAAGATTAATTTCAATAATATTCTATTTTATTTCTTTAGAGAAATAAATATGCTCTTGTGCAATGACATCTTTTAGGGATGGTGTTACATTTTTTATAGGGTTCACCCTTTTCAACCGTAGTTGAAGAGGAAGTACCATAAAGATAAGTTTGCAAATTGATCATTTTGTGTTGATTTATCACATTAGAAGCGGCCATTTAGACCTTAAAAAAGAATGGCGTCCTCGGTTAGGAGTTTTCTTCCATGAGTGATCCACCCCGATCGTCTCAAGAATACAATATTGAAAATGGAAGAATTTTCATTACCTTTAATGAATTCAATGAGATAGAAAGTTGTCATTACCATGATGCAAAAATTTGTTTTGAAACTAAATTTTGACATCTTGTTATGATGTATTTATTTGAGAAATAGTCAATCTGAGGAGAAAATGATTAAGTAAATCATCTTGGAATTTTGAGATGTTAATCAGAAAAAATTTCTTTTTTGATAATGGAATACTTTTGTGGTAGGATTTCATTTTAAAAACAAAGATTCTTCTTTAGAATTCTTTCACTTGCTAGATACCTCCATACGAGGCATCTGTTTAGAATTTTGAAACTAGTAGGGTTCGCAAGATTAAAGGCAGGAAGGTTTTAAACCCTTTTCTTTTAATCTTTGTCATAGTATATCGACCATGGTGAAATTCTTTTAATCGTCAAAGAGTGGATCTTTGGCAAGATTTTAAGACATTTATCAAAATATTGAGATGCATACTCTTTGATTAAAAGAATCCACCAAACGATATCATAAATCACAAATAATATTGAAAAAGTTCAAAACCTTTTTCAAGAATTACAAGATCCTCATCCTCCTTTTGATATCAAAAAATTTTCTTATCCAAAGAAAAATTTGGATAAACATTATTATAAATGACCCACTCCTCCTGATTTATTATTTGAGGAAGATACTCATTTTGTAGAAATTCTATGGAGATTCTTTATATGAATGATATTGATGGACTTTCGAACATCAAATCATTCATACCCTTCATCGAATGCTTATGTTTGCTACTTGTTGTTCAATCGCAAAACCTTATATATTGCGAGCCATAATTTGATTCTTGGAACTCGAAGGATGGTGGGATAATTTTCTCGTTTCTCAAAGGGAAGACCTCCTTAAAATTGACATAAACTAAGGATTTTAAAGAACAACAAGAACTGAAAATTATCTATAATCTTCTCCACAATTATAGATCATTTTTCTTTGGATCCATTGGAGATCAAGGAGAAAAAATTTTTCCTTTCTCAAAAATTAAGATGTCCATCCTTAACCCATTTTAGATGGTACAAGGATATATTTCTAACGTCATGACACTTTTATGGAGCCTTCACTTTGGAAGCAAAAAATTCATTGAAGGCCTTTCTATTTATTTGAAAAGGTTAAGGCTTCTCTTCCTATGATGGAACCATCCCATATGAAACCCTAAATATGGAAACCTTACGCATGTATTAAAAGATTAGCTCTCATCTTAAATTAGAAGATCAAATGAAAAGAGAACATTTGAGCGAAGATAAACTTGGTTAGAACAATTCAACTGTGATCCTTAGGTACGTCCTTTATTTTACAAAAATAGGGGAAAAATATGAAAGACTATTTTTTCTAAACGTGAAAAATTACGTCATAAAAAATGTGATAAATTCATGCACAAACACAAGCACTCTCATCCCTCTGGTTTTAAAACCAAAGAGACAAGAGAAATAATTACAAATGTCGTTGGTCATACATTGCAGAAGAAGAAGTTAAATGAACTTAGACATTTAAACAAACCGATGAAAATTTACTTACATCCTTTGATTGAAGAAATTAAGAAGAAGAAGAAATATTTCATCATTGATAAATCGATAAATCTAACTGTTGCAAGTCCTGTCAATAGATAGATTATTATAAAAATATAATAAATATGGCGATCATGCTCACCGAGCAAAAGGACCAATTAAACTTTTAGCAAAGTTGAATGATTCAACTTCGTGATAAAATTATCAATCTTCTTAATGATAAGAAGAAAGATAAATTAGAAAATTTTAATTACAAGCCTATATACTCCTTCTCGGGTATTTAAGAAAAATGAGGCAAGTTCATCTTCTAATTGCCTTTTGCGAGCTAAAAGCTTAAAGAAACTAAAATTAGAAGTTCAACAAATTAAAGTTGAGCAGAGCAAATGAATGTCATCTAATGGATCTTGAAATTAAAAGATGCCCAATTCATTTGAAAATATAGAAGCAATTCTAATCAAGAACGGTTTCTTACAAAATATAAAGGTAATATACGAAATGGTATATTTCTATTAAATTATAAATAAATAATTTATTTTACCAAATTTGCTTTCTAGTTGATAGGAGAGGAGAATAAGAGAAGAAGAGAAGGAAAAGGTTTGAAACAATAATTTATACCAATTTGTATAAATTAGTGGAGGATAAGAATACATTTTTCTCTTGGAATGGTTAGACCCCATTGCTTTGATGAAAGATCTTTTGTATGCATTTGTTATACAAAATTATATGGTTCGTCGATCAGAACATGATTAATCAATACTTTAATTGTATTAAGATTTTTCATAATTTTCTCTTGAGAGATTAGATTCAAATGGGAAAGGATTGTTTCCCAAAATCTTTCAAATAAGGCCCACAAATTATTTATTGAATAATCGAGGGATTATTTCATAATATTATTTTATTTCTTTAGAGAAATACAGGTTCTTGTGCAACTCTTTTAGGGATGGTGTTGCGACTTTTAGAGGTTCACCCATAGTTGAAGAGGAAGTACCATAAAGATAATTTTGCAAATTGATCATGCCAATTATTGAATTGTGATCTTTGCCATTAGAGACCATGGTGACCTCAGAAAAGAAAGACATCCTGGGTTAGAGTAGTCATTCTTCCATGTGGGGTGATCCACGATTCAAGAATTCGTCAAAATTGTAGAGAATTACTTTTAATGAATTGATGTATAAATCAAAGGAGTATCATTGCCATGATGCAAAATTTGTTTTGAAACTAAATTTTGACATCTTGTTCAATGATTTATTTATTTGAGAAACAGTCACGAAGAGAAAATCTTGATTAAATCATCTTGGAATTTTGAGATACACTTAATCACGAAATTTCTTTTTTTGATAATGGAATACTTTAGGATTCCATTTACGAAAAAAGAACTAATTCTTCTTTAGAATTCTTTGCTTTAAGATACCATACTTATCGAGGCATCTGTTTCAATAATTTTGAAACTAGTAGGTCCATAAGATTAAGGCAGGGAAGGTTTTAAACCCTTTCTTTAATTTTGTCTTTTTATGAGTATTAGACCATGGTGATTCTTTTTAATCTCAGAGTGGGTGCATCTTTGGCAAGATTTTGATAAATCATTTACATAATTGAGCTCTAAGAACCTGTATAGTTTTATCTAAATGATATTAGAAAATTTATTAGCAAATTCAATACTTCTATTAATTGGTAATAGAAGCATTGGATATATTATGGCTAAAATCTTATTTATTTGAAATAATTTGATTTTGGTTGAAATAACTAATCCATTTTTAAAATTAATCATTTAAATATTTTAGATGGTTGAAGTGTTCATCAATATTATTTGAGAACACCAACATCATCAATATAGACTAAAATATATTTAAAATAATCTTTAAATATATTATTCATGATATCTTTGAAATTGAAGGTGCATTTTTAAACCAAAGGGAATTACATTCCATTCGTAATGTCCAAAGGGCATAAATGCTATTTTATAGCGTCGATTCTTTTATCTGGATCTGACAATATCTTGATTTTAAATCAAATTTGGAAAATATTTTTGGATTATGCAACCTATTTAATAAATCCCATTTATTAAGAATTAGATATCTGATCCATTTTAAAACTTTGTTTAACAGAGTAGTAATTACAAGTCGCGGTCTCCTCTTTCCTTTTCAATTCAACATAGAATAGCTCAGGGAGTAGGATTGCCAAATTATTCCTTTCTTTAATAAATCAATCTTCTTTGCATAAAGCAAGGTAGTGCTCTTTCGACAAGGATGAGCCTTAGTAGAATGTCTGGTTCATTGAAATTATCAATGTAGAGATCCACTACATGAGTCTTTCTTTCAAGAAAGCGGGTTGTCATCACAGACTTCCATTTGGAATTCTTGGTGACAATTTTGACTTTTAATTTTGGGAAGAGAATTTTTTAATAGTTAAACTAGCAATTTCTTCTTGTAAATAATTTATATGCATAAACTTATTATTAAGCCTATTCATTTCATTTATGATAATTTCTTTAGGATTGGTGATAAACGAATGATTTCTTTATCCCAAAAAAATAATTCATATCATCAATTCTAGTGATACATTATTTTAAGAAGAAAAGGAGTTCCCAAAATAATGTGTTGTGTCAAATTTTTGACTAAAAAATAAAGGCATTTGAATACAAATATCATCTTGACACGATTGATGATAATTTATACTTAATTTGTAAGATTCACCTTTTAGCTTATTTTTTTAAATATTTAGAAGGAATTATTCCTTCTTGTATACAATTTAAATCAAGACTATCTAGAAGCAATTAAATTTGGTAAAATAAATTATTTATTTATAATTTATTTAATGGAAATATACCATTTTAGTGTATTGCCTTTTAATATTTTGTAACTAGTTCTTGATTAGAATTGGCTTATATTTTCAAATGAATTAGAGTCTGATTAATTTCAAGATCCATTAGACGATCATTCATTTGCTCTTGTTGAGCTTTACTTTACTGAACCTCTAATTTTAGTTTCTTTAATTCAGTCTTTAGCTCTTAAAGAAAGAATTAGAAGATGAACTTACCTCAGATTTTTTCTTAAATACTTCCGATAAGGAGTATATAGGAGGCTTGTAATTAAAATTTTCTAATTTATCTTTCTTCTTATCATTAAGAAGATTGATAATTTTATCATGAGTTGAATCATCTTCAACTTATGCTAAAAGTTTAATTAATTGGTCCTTTTGCTGGGTGGCGTATATGACCATATTTATTATATTTTTATAATAATCTATTTGAGACTTTACGAGTTAGATTTATCGATTTATCAATCGATGAGGATGAAGATGAAATATGTTCTTCTTTATTGATCGGAGGATGTTAAATTTTCATCGGGGTTTGTTTTAATTTTAATCAATCAAGTTCATCAACTTCTTGATGCATTTATTTGCATAACGAACATTTGTAATATTTTATTTCTCTTGTCTCTTTGGTTTTAAAATAAGAGGGATGAGAGTGCTTGTGTTTGTGCGTGAATTTATCACATTTTTTATGACGTAATTTTTCACGTTTAGAAAAAATAGTCTTTCGTGTTTTTTCCCTATTTTTGGAAAATAAAGGTACGAGGATCACATTGAATTATTCACGAATTGCCAAGCTATCGCTCAAGTAGGCGTTCTCTTTTCATTTGATCTTTTAATTTAAGATCAGAGCATATAGCTAATCCAGTTTTAATACATGTAGAAATAAGGTTTCCATATGTTAGGGTTTCATATGGGATGGTTTCAGCAAATAGATTGGGAAGGCCTTCAATGAATTTTTGCTTCCAGTGAAGGCTATTGGCATCATCAAGTGTCATGGCGTGCAAAATATATCCTTGTACCATCAAAATGGGTTAAGGATGGACATCTTAATTTTTTGGAGTAAGGAGCAAGTTTTTTCTCCTTGATCTCCAATGGATCTAGCAAAATGATCTATAATTGTTTGGGGAAGATTATAGACCAAATTTTCATTATGTTTTTGCTGTTCTTTTGGAAGATCCTTAGTACTTAAGTCAATTTTGTTAAGGAGGTCTTCCCTTTGAGAATGTGAGAAAATTATCCCCATCCTTTGAGTTCTAAGAATCGAAATGATGGCTCAGCGACAATATATTTTGCTTGATGTCTAGATTGAACAGATGAATATAAGCATTCGATGAAGGGTATGAATGATTTGATGTTGAAAGTCCATCAATATTCCATTCATATAAAGAATCTCCATCATAGAATTTCCTACAATGAGTATCTTCCTCAAATAATAAATCAGTGGGGACATATCAAGGATGAGGATATCAAGAGGAGGAACTTTTAAAATTGATGTCAATTTGATTTGAGGATTGAATCTTCATCTGATATTTTCAAGAGCTCCAATATACTTTTCACTTAAATTTAGAATCAAATTCGAATGTCTTGAAGAGGGTCCTAAGAAAGTTTAGGAGGTGGTTGGATAAAGGTTTTACAAATGGGTTTATACTAGTAGAAGCTTTTCAAAGCTTTTAGTTTTAGACCTTTTATTTAAGCATCGATCGATTTTAGACTCTAGGCTAAAAGATGATCAATGATTTTAAAATATTACTATAATTAAGTTGTTTAATTATAGTAATAAATTCTTTAGAATTTGTGGATGAAACTTATTTTTAGAAGGCCCAATTCTAAAGTTTATCATCCACCATTTTACAAGGATGGAGGATAAGATGCTTCAATTATTTTTCCTTGCTCTTTTGCCATTTTTTGGTAGTTAAAATAACGAGATTGAGCATAACGCAAAACCATGCTACGAAAGGAATAGTTGCTGGCTTGACTATTTCTTTCTCTCATTTTCTTGAAATATAAATCATTTATTTGAGGCGTTGGTTGAAGTAAAACTTCTATATCAAGTACAAAATTATACTTTGGTTGGAAGTATTCCTTCGAACAACCTCTAGTCTTAGAACCTATTGTGTTGATTAAGACTAAAATTTTCGGATGGAGTGGGAGATTGATTTTCTCTCACTTGATGATATGATTTTTTGTTTTGGTGAAGGGCCTTTGATGGTTGGTGTGTGAACCATCCGATCTAGACTTCTCGAGATTTGAAGGGATAGAAACCTAGGAAATGTAATGGATGATGAGAGTTGAATCGAACTTCAACATGCCATGTTTAAATTGATAAATGATAGTTTTATCAATTTTGGGAGAGACCATCTATTTAGGTCTTCTTCTTTCAAGGGAACTCGCCATTTGAGTTCTTGATTAAATTATCATTTCTCTAATGGTTAGATTAGAAGTTACTTAAGAATTGAAGCCATATTGCAAAATGGGGAAAAGGAGAGAGGAAGATGATGCAGGGGAATTTGAAACAAATCACCACATAAGGATAAAACAAACTAAGTATAAACCTCCATTAGAGAATTATCTTTACAGTCAACAAAATAAGACTTACAACCCTTTCAAGCCTCACAAATGGGATTTCTACCATTTGATGAAGAAGGGAATATAAACCTCTAGATATCCCAACTGAATATAAAATCATATCAGCATCTTAATAATGGCATATATAGATTGAATAAAAGAAAGATAAGAAAACAAAATTTGGTTTATCATAAAAAAAAAATTTAAAAATTTTTAATCTTAAAAAAATTTTTTATAATTTTCCAAAGAAAAAAATGTATATAAAAAAATATTAAAAACAATTTATTAAAACTTAAAAGAACTTACGATGATTAAGAAGCAGGAAGAACATACAAAAGAGGAGAAGAGAAGAAGAGAGAAAAATGATTGAGCATACATAGAAAAACCTCCATATAGAGGTGGAGAGGAGACTTTCTTGAAACAAGGTACATAAAAACAAAGAAGCTTGCTTAGAAGCTAAGCAAGATATATTAAATAAAACTTTCTTTGTTAAAGCATCTATTATAAAAAAGATATCTTAGAGAAACAAAGGTACAAATAATATAAGATGGCTACTTTTGTAAAGTAGCAATTATCATTTGGTGGGACCACTTTATGTAAAGTAGGTTCTTTGGTGAAGATATACTACTTTTGGAAAGTAGCAATTATTCTTCATGGGTCTTCTTTATGAATTTAAGTTTCTCCATGGATTCCCAAAGAATGAAGACTTATATGAAATATAGATAGTGATTAAACACCTTTAATTTTGTAGATTTTTTTTATGTTGAATCTCGGTCTCATGAGGATAACGTCTTTTGATACTTTGTAGTATCATCTTGATAGCTCAAAATCAAGTTTTGAGGATCGTTAATTGAATAAGCTTTAATAATGGCTTTTAATTTGCTTGAGCATGTCAATATTGAATTTATTTTAGTAAAAATTATTGAAGGAATGATTAATGGGTCCTTCCAATCGTTCTCAATTATGGGTATGAAGAAATGAGCAAGATTTTTTCCTTGAATCATTTGATTAATAGCCCTCATTTTGGGCGGCTTCCATCATCATTGAAAATTTCTTTGATTGGATCGGAAGAATATTTAATTCTTTAAATAATTCATAAAGAACCATCTTTGGAAGTTTTTTTTGATAATATCTTTTATTATGAACATCCATGAATACCATTTTTCATTGAAGGAAGAAGGCTTTCATCATAAAACACCAATAATTTATGCCAATTTGTATGTAAATTTGGAGGATAAAATACATTTTCTCTTGGAATGGAGTGACATTCACTTTGATGAAAGATTTTTTGTATAATTCTTTCAAATAATTATCGATCTATGATTAATCTCAATACACTTTAATTGTATAGATTTTTCATAATCGAGATTAGATTCAAATGGGAAAGGATTGTTTCCAAATATCTTTCAAATAAGGCCCACATTATTTATTGAATAATCAGGATTAATTCAATAATATTATTTTATTTCTTTAGAGAAATAAATAGTTCTTATGCAAGACATCTTTTAGGGATGGTGTTGCATTTAGAGGTTCACCCCAAAAGTTGAGGAAGTACCATAAAATAAGTTTGCTTAAAAAAATGAAGGTACAAAATCTTTAAGATGGCTACTTTTTGAAGTAGCAATTATTTCTTAGTGAATTACTTTTATGTAAAATAGATTCTTTGGTGAAAATAGCATACTTTGAAGTAAATATTTCTCCTTGTATGTTTATGAATTTTTTCTCTTATTAAAGATATTAGAAGACTATCTTATCAAGATATGGAGGATTAAACACGGCATTGATTCATAGATTTTTTTGAGGCGTTCTTATTTTGAATCTTGGTCTCATGAGGATAAAATCTTTTGATGCTTTTTAAAATTTTTGATAAAATTCATATTTTTTGAGGATCATTAATTCTAAAAATTTGGCTTTAATTTGCTTGAACTTATCCTCATGTTGATTGAATTCCACCATTTTAGTAAAATTGTTTTTTGAAGGACCAACTCATTGAAGGGTCCTTTCCAAGTATAACATTGCTCTAAATCCAATTTGGCGGTCAAAAATAAATGAGCAAGATTTTTGTCCATCATTTTTTGTGATTAATAGCCTCATTTTGCTTCCATCCAATCATTGAAGACTTCTTTGATTGGATTTGAAAAAATATTTAATTCTGCTCTAAAATAGTTCCACCATCTGAAGAACCATGTTGGAAGTTCTTTGTTGATAATATCTTTGTTCATTATTATGAACATCCATGAATAATATTTATCATTGAGAAGGAAGAAGGCCTTCATCATAACATAGCACCAATAATTTATGCCAATTTTGCAAAGAAAGAGATTTTTATTAAAAATAATTTGGCAATCTACTCTCCTTATGATTTATGAATTGTGAAAAAGAAGGATAATCATAACTTATAATTACAAGAGCTACACAAAGTTTTAAAATGGATGAATCAATTCTAATAAATGGAATTTATTAAATAGATTGCATAATGCAAAAATATTTTCCATTTGATTTAAAATCGAGGATTAACCAAATAAAGAATGATATATAAAATAGCATTTATGTGCCCTTTGGACATTACGAATGGAACCCTAAACCCTAAACCCATGCCAATTATTGGAATGGAGTTAGACCCCATTTGCTTTGATGAAAGATCTTTTATATTTCTTTTCGGGATATCTAAAACACTTATTTATTAAGTAAAAAAGTACTTACATGATTTATGATGCAAAATTTGTTTTGAAACAACCTCATCATGGCTGATGTCGGGGAGGAAGGAAGTTGATTTTTTTATTACATATCACCATGCTTTGATGAAGTACTTTGTTCATTCTCCCGGCTTTATCCCATCTTAAATGCAAATGGCCTCTTTGATGCTTGATAGGGTTATAAGTCTATTCTTGATAAGGATAATTCTAGAGGTTTATATTGTCTTCATCAAAGGTCTTAAATCTTTGATGAGGCTTGAAATTGTAAGTCTATTTTTTGTTGTTGTTTGGAAGATAATTCTCAATGAGGTTTATACTTTTGTTTATCCATGTGGTGTTTTAAATTCTATCATCTTCTCTCTGCTTTTCATTTTTGGATGGCTACTTCTTTTTGAGTAACTTCTAATCTAATGATTAGAAGAAATAATAAGTTTCAAGAACTTGAAATTTCTCTTGGAAGAAGACTAAAGATGGTCTCAAATGATAAAATCATTTATCATTTGGACTATGATAATGATGTTGAAGTTCAATTCACCATCGTCCATTATACTTAGATTTTATATTGAAACCTCAGAAATTATAGTCAAATGGTTCACACTCTGAACATTGAGGCCCTTCCTTTAAATAAAGCCATATCATCATTGATAAAAAATCAATCTACTCCATAGAAAACTTTAAATAGCTCATAATGTTCAAGACTAGATTTTGAAGGAATACTTCAACAAGTATGATAATTTTTTATACTTGGAAGTTTTACATCTCAAGACCAATATCTCAAATAAGCATTTATATTTCAAGAAAATGAAAAGAAATAGTCAAAAAAACTATTCCTTTTTCATGATTTTGATTCTAAATATCTGCAGTTGCTCTTTAACTACAAAAAATGGAAAGAGCAAGGAAAAATAATTGAAAATCTTATCCTCTTGTAAAATGGTGGATGATAAACTTTAGAATTAGCGGCCAAAAAAATAAGTTGATCTATAAATTTATATTCTATGATTAAGTTGTTTAATTATAATATTCTAGAATATTAACTTATTTTTTAAGCATCTTATTTTTAATCAGATAGGTCATATTTTTTAAATTATTTCATTTTTGTAATTAAAAAAAGAGCAGGAGAAATAATCTAAAAATATCTGAAAGAATAATTGCTTTTGGCTTATTCTTTCTTCTCATATTCGAAACATAAATCATTTCAGATGTTTCTTTAAAATTTCTATAAGTAAATATCTTTGGTTGAGTATTCCCAATTCTGATCTAAATTTGAAGCTCATTATCATTTCATGGAGTGAGATGAGAATTGATTTTAAAATCAGTAATGATTCTTTCTCTTAAATAGAAAAGGAAAATATCTTGTTTATTTGATTCATAAATATGATAGAATTTCTGTAATTTCGATAAAAAATATTTCTCTTTTAGAAGTTACTAAAAGAAGTAGAATTTAAATTTAAACAATTATAAGAAAACAAACTAGTATATTATTGAAAATCTTGCATAACAAATAATTATTTCAAAATTTGTGGCCATTTCATGATAAAATAAGATCCAATAAATAAATCTATTAAATCAGTGGATCCATTTTGTGAAAAGGATAAACCAGGAGAATGTTTCAAAAGTATTTACAAATGGTGATAACAAAATCTGACATCCTTGATTATCTATCATGGCTCGATACTTTATAATATAAACAACTTTATAGTAATTATTTCAAATAATCCTTCTTTTTTTGGCCTAGAGTTTATCATTCAGATGCTTAAAAAAAGATTTCTAGAAAATAAAAAAAGCTTCTCTAGTTTCATTTAGAAACCTTTTTTGAAACCATTTGATAATTTCAATGACAGACATTCCACTAAAGCTCATCCTTGTCAAATGAACAAGCACTGCTTTATGCAAAGAAGAGATTATCGGTTTATTGAAGAAAGGAATAATTTAGATCCTAGTCCTCTTGGAGTTACCATATTATGTTATGAATTGTAAAGGAAGAAGGCTGACTTGTAATTAATTACAAGCCATTAAACAAAGTTTTAAAATGGATCAGATATCCAATTTCTAATAAAAGGGATTTATTAAATAGATTGTATAATGCAAAAATATTTTTCAAATTTGATTTAAAATTAGGATATTGGTAGATCGAGATAAAAGAATCGGATCTATATAAATAGCATTTACGGTGCCCTTCGGACATTACGAATGGAATGTAATGCCCTTTGGTTTAAAATATGCACCTTCTGAATTTTAGCATATCATGAATGATATATTTAAAGATTATTTTAAATATATTTTAGATATTGATGATGTTCGTGTTCTCATTATTGATGAACACTTCAACCATAAATATTTAAATGGTTAATTTTAAAAAATGGATTAGTTATTTAAGCCAAAAATCAAATTATTTTTGAAATAAGATTTTAGGCCATAATATATCAATGCTTCTATTATACCAATTAATAAAAGTATTGAATTTGCTAACAAATTTTTATATCATTTTAGATAAAAATTCTGATGGTTCTAGAGCTCTCAATTATGTAGTTGATTTCTATCAAAATCTTTAAAGATGCAATTTGACAGATTCACCATGATCGATACTCATACCATGATACAAAATTAAAGAAAGGGTTCAAAACCATCCCTGTCTTAATCTTGCGGACCCCACTAGTTTCAAAATTGTTAAAAGCCCATGATATGGAGGTATCTAAAGCAAAAAAGAATTTAAAGAAGAATTAGTTAACTTTGTTTTTACGGTAAATGGAATCCTACTGTGAAAAGTATTCCATTATGAAAAAAAGAAATACTTTGGTGATTAAGTGCATCTCAAAATTCCAAGATAATTTACTTTCGATTTTCTCCTTTTGTATTCTAGTCAAATACATCATTCAACAAGATGTTAAAATTTAGTTTCAAAATAAATTTTTGGATCATCAAAATCAGACTCTCATTGATTTGACATTTGAATTCATTAAATGAAAATTCTCTTCTCCGACATGAATTCTTGAGGGCGATTTGGATCACCGCATGGAAGAATGACCACTCTAAGATCCTTCTTTTTTTAAATGAGTCGCGGTCTTGGCACTAATGGCATCGGTCAATTCAACAAGCAAGATTGATTTGAAAACTATTTTTATGGTACTTCCTCTTCAACTACGGTTGAAAATGGTGAACTCTCTAAAAAAGGACACCATCACGAAGATGAGTTGCAAGAACTATTTATTTCTCTAAAGAAATAAAATAGAATATTATTGATTAATCCTCGATTATTCAATAAATAATCCGTGGGCCTTATTTGAAAGATATTTGAAACAATCCTTTCCATTTGAATCTAAGAGAAAATTATGAAAAATCTTAATACGATTAAAGTGTATTGAGATTAATCATGTTTATGATTAGACGAACCATACAATTTTGTATAGAAAATATGTTATACAAAAGATCTTTCATCAAAGTGAATGGGGTCTAAATCCATTCCAAGAGAAAAATATATTCTTATCCTCCACTAATTTACAGTACAAAATTGGCATAAATTATTGGTACTATGTGCAAGCTATGATGAAGGTCTTCTTCCTTCTCAATAATAAATGAAGGCATTCATGGATGTTTATAATGAACAAGGATATCATCAACAAAGAACTTCCAGTATGGTTCTTCAGATAGTGAAACTATTTTGGAGCAATTAAATATTCTTCCGGATCAATCAAAGAGGTCTTCAATGATTTGGATGGAAGTTTGCCCAAAATGAGGGCTTAATCAGAATGATTCAAGGACAAAATCTTGCTCATTTCTTCATGGGTGTCAAATCCATGGATTTGAGCGAACGTTATACTTGGAAAGGACCCTTCTATTTGGTCCAAGATAACTAAAATGGTGGAATTCAATCAACATTGAGGATAAGCTCAAGCAAATTAAAGCCATTAAAGCTTATTCTAAGCGATCTCTCAAAATGATTTTGAGCTATCATTAGATGATACAAAGCATCGTTATCCTCATGAGAAAGATTCAACATAAGGAATGTATCAATAAATTCTACAAATTAACTTCAAGGTGTTTAATCACCCTATCTATATCTGGCATTAATCTTGATGGCGTCGATGGAATCCGGAAAACTTAAATTCATAATGCCCCCAAGAAATAATTGCTACTTTCAAAGTAGCTTATATCACCGTAGAACCTACTTTACATAAAGTGGGTTCCACCAAATGAAATAATTATACTTTCAAAAAGTAGCCATCTTATAATATTTTACATTTGCTTAATTAAGAAACAAAATATCTTTTTATTTAATAATAGTAGCTGCTTGAAAATTTATTTAATAATTATATATCATTGATTAGCTTCTAAGCAATGTTTCTTTATTTAATAATTATACCTTTGCTTCTAAGCAAAGTCTCTATTCCACCTCTTATAAGGAGGCTTTGTGTGTATTGTGCTCAATTTTCCTTCATTCAAATTATCAATTTAGATCCATACATGAGTATTTCTTTAAAAAAGCAATTGTTGTCACTTCCTTTGGTTTTAAATTTTAATTTTGCTTTTAATTTTGGGAACTTTGTTTTAATAGTTAAAGCAATTTCTTCTTGTAAATAATTTATATGCATGACTTATTATTTTAAAAATTTAATCTAGTTGATAGCATTATTATATAAGAAGGAATAATTCCTTCTAAATATTGAAAAATGATGGTTAAAATGATAGATCTTTTACAAATTAAGTATATTTTTCTTAGCTGAAAAATCATGTCATAAAAATGTGACAAATTCTTTAAGCACTCTCTCTTTTAAAACCAAGAGATGAAATAAAATATTACAAATGTGGCATTATCGTCAAATAAATGCTGTCAGAAGAAGTTAAATGAACTTATTAACAAAGGTTACAAACCACGATGAAAATTCTACTTACATCTCGATTAAAAATAGGGTAAGATGAAGAACATATTTCATCTTTATCCTCATCTGATAAATCGATAAATCTAACTATTAGTCAGCAGATATTAGTAGATAAATAGTTTTATTTATTTGATCTACAATGTTTTGTTCTACAATTTTTTGAAGATTTTTCCTTATAAAAGTTTAAATTGATAAATGATAGTTTTATCAATTTTGGGAGAAACCATCTATTTAGGTCTTCTTCATTCAATGTGATTTCTTTACCTAAAGAAGAAAAGAGTTCCCAAAATAATGTGTTGTGTTAAATTTTGACTAAAATAAAAGGCATTTGAATACAAATATCATCTTGACACACGGCCAGAGATGATAATTTATTCTTAATTTTTAAAGACTCATTAATTTCTTTTGCTTATTTTTCAAAATATTTAGAAGGAATTATTCCTTCTTGTATATAATTTAAATCGCTCCTATCAATTAGAGAGTTAAATTTGGTAAAATAAATTCTTTATTTATAATTAATTTGATGGAAATATACCATTTCGGTATATTGCCTTTGAATATTTTGTAAGAAACACGGTTCTTATTAGAATCTTCTATCAAATGAATGGGTGTCTTGATTAATTTCAAGATCCATTAGATGACCATTCATTTGCTCTTGCTCAGCTTTAATTTGTTGAACTTCTAATTTTAGTTTCTTTAATTAGGTTTTCTCTAAAGAAGTGAATTAGATGAAGAACTTATCAATTTTTTGTTAAATACTTCTATAAAGTATATAGGAGGCTTGTAATTAAAATTTTCTAGTTTATCTTTCTTCTTATCATTAAGAAGATCGATAATTTTATCAAGTTGAATCATCTTCAACTTTAAAAGTTTAATTAATGGTCCTTTTGCTCGTGGGTGAGCATATACAGACCTGTCATATTTACTATATTTTTATAATAATCTATCTGTTGATAGGATTTGCAACAGTTAGATTTATCAGATTTATTAGAATCTGATGAGGATGAAATATGATCTTCTTCTTCTTCAGATTCTTTTTCAAAATCAGAGGATGTAAGCAGAATTTTTATCAGGGTTTGTTTTAACCTTTGTCAAGTTTTCTTTCTTGTGATGCATTCTTAACATAATGACCATGCGACCACATTTTAACATTTTATCTCTTGTCTCTTTGGTTTTAGAACCGGAGGATGAAGTCTTTGTTTGTGGGTGAATCATTTTTATGACTTTTTCATGCTTAGGAAAAATAGTCTTTCGTGTTTTTCCCTTATGTTTGGAAGATAAAGGATGTACCTGAGGATCACAGTTGAATTGATCATAGAATTCACCAAGTTATTTGTGCTCAAGTAGACTTTCTCTTTTCATTTGATCTTTTAATTTAAGATCAGAGCAAATTGCTAAACCTATTTTAATACATGCAGAAATAAGGTTTCCATATGTAAGAGTTTCATATGGGATGGTTCCATCATATAAGAGAAACCTTAACCTCAAATAGATTGGAAGGCATTCAATAATTTTTTGCTTCCACTAAAGGCTATTGGCATCATAAAGTGTCATGATGTGTCTAGAAATATATCCTTGTACCATCAAAATGGGTTAAGGATGGACATCTTAATTTTGGAGTAGTGAGTTTTTCTCCTTGATCTCCAATGGATCCAGGAAAATGATCTATAATTGTTTGAAGAAGATTATAGACCAAATTTTCATTAGCTTTTTTCTGTTATTTTGGAAGATCCTTAGTACTTAAATCAATTTCACTAAGGAGGTATTCCCTTTGAGGAATAGTGAGAAAATTATCCCACCATCCTTTCAGAGTTCTAGTGAATCCTGAAATGATGGCTCGAGCGACAATATGTGGTTTTGCTTGATGTCTAAATTGAACATCAATAGCAAACATAAGCATTCGATGAAGGGTATGAATTATTTGATGTTCAAAAAGTCTATCAATATTCCATTCATATAAAGAATCTCCATCATATGAATTTCCTTTGAAATTTGTATCTTCCTCAAATAATAAATCAGGAGGAGTGGGCTTTTATAATAATGTTTTTCCAAATTTTTCTTTAGATAAGAAAATTTTTGGATATCAAAAGGAGGATGAGGATCTTGTAATTCTTGGAAAAGGTTTTGAACTTTTTCAATATTATTGATCGATATCAATTTTGGTTGATTTATTTGAATCTTCATCCGACATATCTTCAAGAGCTCACATACTTTTCACTTAAATTTAGAATCAAATTAGAATGTCTTTAGAAAGTCTAACTTAAGATCTGTTTAGGTGGTTGGATTAAAGGTTTTACAAATGGGTTTATACTAGTAGAAGCTTTTAAGCTTTGCTAGTTTAGCTAAAATCCTTTTGTTTAAATTGATTTTAGACTCTAGGCTAAAAGATGATCGATGATTATTTTGAAATCTTATTAATATAATTAAGTATTTAATTACAGTAATAAATTCTTATAGAATTTGTGGATCGGAACTTATTTTTCTAAAGGTTGCTAATTCTAAAGGTTTATCATCCACCATTTTTACAACTGATGGAGGATAAGATGCTTCAATTATTTTTCCTTGCTCTGTTGCCATTTTTTGGTAGTTAAAATAACAACTTGAGCAGATTGAGCATAGTAACTACAAAACCATGTGACGAAAGGAACAGTTGCCTTGGCTTAACTATTTCTTTCTCTCATTTTCTCAAAATATAAATCATTTATTTCAAGACGTTGGTCTTGAGAAGTAAAACTTCTATACCAAGTACAAAAATTATCAAACATTGGTTGGAAGTATTCCTTCAGAACAACCTCTCTAGTCTTAGAACCTATTGTGTAGCTCATTAAGACTAAAGTTCATTTCGGATGGAGTGGCGGATTGATTTTCTCTCACTGGATGATAGATATAATTTTTATTTAGGCGAAGGGCCTCAACCGATGGTTCATAAGTGTGTGAACCATCCGATCTAAACTTCTCTGAGGTTTCAGAAGGGATAAAAACCCTAGGAAGTGTGATGGATCGACGAGGGTTGAAATTGACTTCAACATCACCATCAGCTGTTTGAATTATCTGATCTACATCTTGATTAATGGAAGGTCTTGGTGCGACCACAAATGGTATAGTCCATGAGTCAGGAAATACCACCTCATTCCATTTAATCACTCTGTTAGTAGCAATATGGGATGCTTAGATTTATTTCTAGTAGTTCATTATGGTTGACTTTTCAAACTCTAGGATTTAGAGTATTTAAAACTCAAAAATGAATTCTAAAAATTAGGCAATAGTTTGAACCAAGGAAATCATAACCATAAAGCGTAAATGAAATTTTTTAAAAGATTTTATTAGAAGAGATAAACTTAGATTGGGAAAGGTGTTGAAATGCGTGACAGGATCTCTACTGCTCATTAGATTGAGCCCATGAAGGCATCAATCTCTTAGCTTGCTAAAATAAGCATTTAACCTTTAAGGTTAAAGGTTTGAATGCTATCTATCATTTATGAATATATAAAATCTTGCATATATTTATGAATCTTCAAAGTTAGTAGATAAATGGTTTTATCCATTTGATATATAATGGTTTGTTCTCTTTTCTAAATATTTTCCTTAAAATCAAGGAAATTGATAAATGATAGTTTTATCAATTTTGGGGAGAATCATCTATTTAGGTCTTCTTTTTTTCAAGGAACTCTACCATTTGAGGATTAAATTATTATTTCTCCTAATCATTAGATTAGAAGTTACTTTAAAAGTAGAAGCCATATGACCAAAATAGGGAAAAAGGAGAGGAAGATGATGGAGGAGAATTTGAAACAAATCACCACACATAAGGATAAAACAAACTAAGTATAAACCTCCATTAGAGAATTATCTTCCTAAAATCAACAAAAAATAGACTTTCTTGCTTCATGATTTTCATTTGTGATGAAGAGAAATATAAATCTGAGATTATCCCGACAATCAATAATAAATGACTTATCATAATCATCTTGTAGGGATGGCCATTTTGACGATAAAACATGGGAGGAATGAACAAATTTTATCAAAGCATGATGAAATACAAAAAATCTCAACATCCTTCCCTCGATTTACCCCATCATGGCTCGATGCCTTTAAAATTAAAACTTATTTATTAAAGCTTAAAAATACTTACATGATAAGGAAGAGCGGGAAGAACTAAGGAGAGTAGAGGAGAATAAGAGAAGAAGAGAAGGAAAACTTCAGATAATTTACACCAATTTTGTCAGATTGGAGGATAAATACATTGTTCTCTTGGAATGGAGTTAGATCACTTTGATGAAAGATCTTTTGTATGCATTTAAAAAAATATGGTTCATCGATCACGAACATGATTAATCTCAATACACTTTAATTGTATTAAGATTTTTCATAATTTTCTTGAGAGATTATTCTGGGAAAGGATTGTTTGCCAAATATCTTTCAAATAAGGCCTGATTATTTATTGAATAATCGAGAGGATTAATTTCAATATATTTTGTTTTTCTTTGAAATAAGCGTTCTTGTGCGACATCTTTTAGGGATGGTTTTTTGCTTTTTAGAGGGTTCACCCATTTCATGTAGTTGAAAGAGGAAGTACCAGATAAGTTTGCAAATTGATCATGCCAATTGTTAAATTGTGATCTTTGCCATTAGAGACATGGTCTGACCTCCATAAAGAAAGATGTCGTTAGTAGTCTTCTTGTGGGTGATCCACCCACGATCGTCCTAAGAATTCACGGTTTAAAATCGAAGAGAATTTTCATTACCTTTTGAATTGATTGTCGAATCAAAGAGCTGATTGCCATGATGCAAAATTATTTTGAAACTAAATTTTGACATCTTGTTGATGATCTATTTGGTGAAACATTATCTGAAGGAAAAAATGCTAATTAAGTAAATCATCTTGGAATATTGAGATGCACTTAATCACAAAAAGCATTTCTTTTTTGATAATGGAATACTTTTGCTGAGTAGGATTCCATTTACCAGAAATAAAGTGAACTAATTCTTCTTTAGAATTCTTTTTCTTTGCTTTTGGATCTCCATAGCCTTATCAGAGGTATCTATTTCAATAATTTTTAATTAGGTCCATAAGATTTAGGCATTTTGAATCTTTCTTTAATTTTACACCACCATGGTATGAGTCGGCCATGGTGATTCTTTTAATCTCTGTCAAAGGCATCTTTGGAAAGATTTTGATAAATCAACTACATAATTGAGAGAAAGAAATTGGTTTTATCTAAATTAATATCGAATTTGTTAGCAAATTCAATACTTCTATTAATTGGTATAATAGAAGCATTGGATATATTATGGCCTAAAATCTTATTTCATTTGAAATATTTTTTTGGCTCTCAAAAACTAATCCATTTTTAAATTTAACCATTTAAATGTTTTAGATGGTTGAAGTGTTCATCAATATTATTTGAGAACACAGAACATCATCAATATGACTAAAATATATTTAAAATAATCTTTATATATTATTCATGATATCTTTGAAATTGAAGGTGCATTTTTTTCCAAAGGGCATTACGTTCCATTCTTAATGTCAAAGGGCAATAAATGCTATTTTATAGCGTCGATTCTTTTATGGATCAATATCGATTTTAAATCAAATTTGGAAAATATTTTTACATTATGCAATCTATTTAATAAATCCCTTTTTAGGGTGGATATCGATCCATTTTAAAACTTTGTTTAGCGGCTTGTAATTACAAGGCGTGGTCTCCTCTTTCCTTTTATTTGAATTCATAACAGAATGTAGTACATTTAAGTAGGATTCGAATTATTCCTTTCTTTAATAAATCGCAATCTTCTTTGCATAAAGCAAGGTAGTGCTCATTCATCGAGGGAGCCTTAGTGGGAATGTCTCATTGAAATTATCAATATATGTGATCCACTACATGAGTCTTTCCAGAAATTGGGTTTACCTGAGACTTCCTTTGTAATTCATGGCAATTTTGAATTTTTGCTTTTAATTTTGGGTAAGAAATTTGTTGTTTAATAGTTAAACTAGCAATTTCTTCCTGTAAATAATTTATATGCATAGATTTATTATTAAGCCTATTCATTTCAATTATGATAATTTCTTTAGGATTGGTGATAAAATGTGATTTCTTTATCCCAAAGAAAACACGAATTCCATCAATTCTAGTGATAGGCATTATTTTAAGAAGAAAAGAGTTCCCAAAATAATGTGTTGTGTCAATTTTTTGACTAAAATAAAAGGTATTTGAATACAAATATCATCTTGACACCCTAGATGATAATTTATATAATTTGTAAAGATTCATAGTTTTAACCTTGTTTTTCAAAATATTTAGAAGGAATTATTCCTATACAATTTAAATGCTCATTTCAACTAGATTAAATTTAGTAAAATAAATTCTTTATTTATAATTAATTTAATGAAAATATACCATTTCTGGTATGTTATCTTTTGCATATTTTATAAGAAACCTGGTTCTTGATTAGAATCGACATCTATATTTTCAAATGAATTGGGCGTCTTCTAATTAATTTCAAGATCTATTAGGCGACCATTCATTTGCTCTTGCTCAGCTTTAATGTGCAGAACTTCTAATTTTAGTTTCTTTAATTAGGTTTTTTATTAGAAGATAAGATGAACATGATTTTTCTTAAATACTTCGATGAGTATATAGGAGGCTTATTAAATTTTCTAATTTATGTTCTTCTTATCATTAAGAAGATCGATAATTTTATCACGAGTTGAATCATCTTCAACTTGTGCTAAAGTTTAATTAATTGGTCCTTTTGCTGTGGGTGGTCTACTGTCATATTTATTATATTTTTATAATAATCTCTGGTGACTTTTTAAATAATTAGATTTATCAAATTTATTAAAATCGATGAGGATGAAAGTTCTTCTTCATCTTATTATTTAATTAAGGATGTAGAATTTTCATCGAGGTTTGTTTTAACCCTTGTCAATCTAAAGTTCATTTAACTTCTTCTTGGCGTTTTTTTTGTGTAATGACTTGTACCACATTTGTAATATTTTATTTCTCTTGTCTCTTTGGTTTTAAAGAGGGCTGTAATGTTTTATCACATTTTTTATGATGATTTTTCACATTTAGAAAAATAGTCTTTTGTTTTTTCCCTATTTTTAAAAAATAAGGCATACCTAAAATCACATGAATTGTTCATAATTGCCAAGATTTGTCTTTCTCAAGTAGACATTCTCTTTTCATTTGATCTTTTAAGAGCATATAATAATCGGTTTAATACATGTAGCAATTAGTTTCCATATGTTAGGGTTTCATATGGGATGGTTCCATCATAGAGGCGAAGAGAAACCTTAACCATTTTAGCAAATAGATTGGGAAGTCCTTCAATGAATTTTTGCTTCCAGTGAAGGCTATTGGCATCATAAAGTGTCATGACGCATGCTAGAAATATATCCTTGTACCATCAATGAATGGTTAGTAAAGAGCAAGTTTTTCTCCTTGATCTCCAATGGATCCAACAAAATGATCTATAATTGTTTTTTTAGATTATAATTTTCATTAGGTTTTGCTATTCTTTTGGAAGATCTTAGTACTTAAGTCAATTTTGCTAAGGAGGTCTTCCCTTGAGACAGTGAGAAAATTATCCCACCATCCTTTGAGTTCAGAATCGAAATGATGGCTCGAGTGACATATGGTTTTGCTTGATGTCTAGATTGAGCAAGAAAAGCATAAGCATTGATGGTATGAATGTGATGTTCAGAAAGTCCCTCAATATTCCATTCATATAAAGAATCTCCATCATAGGAATTTCCTACGAAATGAGTATCTTCCTCAAATAATAAATTAGGAGGAGTAGGTTTTTTATAATAATGTTTTTCCAAATTTTTCTTTGGATAAGAAAGTTTTTGGATATCAAGAGAAGGATGAGGATCTTGTAATTCTTGAAAAGGTTTTGAACTTTTCAATATTACTTGATTGATCGATATCGATTTAGTTGAGGATTCATTTGAATTTTCATCCGATTGACTGATATATTCAAGAGCTCCTACATAATTTTCACTTAAATTTAGAATCAAATTCTGAATGTCTTCAGAAGAGGGTCCTAACTTAAGAGCCAGTTTAGGAGGTGGTTGGATAAAAGGTTTAACAAATGGGTTTACATTAGTAGAAGCTTTTTCTGGAGCTTTGCTAGTTTCAAGGCTAGAAACCTTTTATTTAAGCATCTGATCGATTTTAGACTCTAGGCTAAAAAGATGAAAAGTGATTATTTGAAGTATACTATTACTATAATTAAGTTGTTTAATTACAATAATAAATTCTTTTAGAATTTGTGGATCAGAACTTATTTTTCCGAAGCTAATTCTAAAGGTTTATCATCTACCATTTTTATAACTGTTGGAGGATTAGATGCTTCAATTATTTTTCCTTGCTCTATTTGCCATTTTTTGGTAGTTAAAATAGCAACTTGAGCAGATTGAGCATAGTAACTACAAAACTATGCTACGAAAGGAATAGTTGCTTTGGCTTGACTATTTCTTTCTCTCATTTTCTCAAAATATAAATCATTTATTTTGAGATGTTGGTCTTGAGAAGTAAAACTTCTATACCAAGTAAAATTATCATACTTTGGTTGGAAGTATTCCTTCAGAACAACCTCTCTAGTCTTAGAACCTATTGTGTAGCTCATTAAGACTAAAGTTCATTTCAGATGGAGTGGGAGATTGATTTTCTCTCACTAGATGATAGATATGATTTTTATTTAGGTGAAGGGCCTCGATCGATGGTTCAGGAGTGTGTGAACCATCCGATCTAGACTTCTCTGAGGTTTCAGAAGGGATAAAAATCTTAGGAAGTGTAATGGATCGATGAGGGTTGAATCAAACTTCAACATCGCCATCAGCTGTAGTTCCAAATTGATAAATGATAGTTTTATCAATTTAGAGACCATCTATTTAGGTCTTCTTCTTTCAAGGGGAACTCTATCATTTCAGAGTTCTTGATTAAATTATTATTTCTCCTAATCGTTAGATTAGAAGTTACTTCAAAAGAAGTAGAAGCCATATTACCAAAAATGGGGAAAAAAGGAGAGAGGAAGATGATGCTGGGAGAATTTGAAACAAATCAGAGGAGTTCCCAAAATAATGTGTTGTGTAAAATTTTTGACTAAAATAAAAGGAATTTGAATAGAATATCTTCTTGACACACGACCACAGATGATAATTTAGACTTAATATCAAAAGATTCATCATCGGCTGCTTTTAACCGCTGGCTTATTTTCTCAAAATATTTAGAAGGAATTATTCCTTCCTCCACCTCTATATAAGGAGGCTCTATCTGTGTATTATGGGTGCTCAGTGCTCAGTTTTCCATTCTCTTCTTCTCTTCTATTCTCCTCTTGTACTCTCCTTAGTTTTAAGAATAATAGTATTTCATGCTTTTCCTAGACGAGGTACTACAAAGCATCAAAAGACATTATCCTCATGAGACCGAGATTCAACATAAGGAACGTCTCAAAAAAAAGGGAAAATCTTTAGTGAAAACTGTAGAAGAAACCATTACTATAGATCAAATGAATAAAATCATTTATCTACTAACGTTTGAAGATCTGCATAAATATATGCAATTTAGGAGAAAAAACTCGCTCCTTACTCCAAAAATTAAGATGTCCATCTCCTTATGTGGTAATTTGTTTCAAATTCTCCCTGCATCATCTTCCTCTCTCCCTTTTCCCCTTTGGTTATATGGCTTCTACTTCTTCAGAAGTAACTTCTAATCTAACGATCATGAGAAATAATTATTTAATCAAGAACTCTAAAATGGCAGAGTTCCCCTTAAATGAAGAAGACCTAAATAGCTGGTCTCTCCCCAAAATTGATAAAACTATCATTTATCAATTTGGAAGTTTTGATTTTAAGGGAAACTCTTCAGTAAAAATTGTAGAACAAACCATTACTATAGATCAAATAGATAAAACTATTTATCTACTAACGTTTGAAGATCTGCATAAATATATGCAAGATTTTAAATATATTCATATAGGGATGATACAAATAGCATTCAAACCTTTAACCCTTAAAGGTCTTAATGATTATATTTTAGCAAGCCTAAGAGATGGCAGACGCCTTCACTAGGCTCAATCCCTAATGAGTGTTGTAGAGACTAGCCTATGTCACGGGCCAGTTTAGGGTGATAAGTCCTGTTTATTGTTGACTGTCTGGGATAATTCTCTGGTAAAGGTTTATATTCCTGTCTTCATCGCAAATGGCCGTAAATACCTGTTGTGTGAGGCTTGAAAGGGTTGTAAGTCCTATTTCTGTTGACTGTATGGGAAGATAATTCTCTAATGGAGGTTTATACTTAGTTTGTTTTATCCTTATGTGGTGATTTATTTCAAATTCTCCTGCATCATCTTCCTCTCCCTTTTCCTATTTTGGTAATATGGCTTCTACTTCTTTGAAGTAACTTTATTCTAACGATTAGGAGAGAAATAATATTAATCAAGAACTCAAAATGTAGTTCCCTTGAAAGAAGAAGACCTAAATAGATGGTTTCTCCCCAAAATTGATAAAACTATCATTTATCAATTTAGAACTACAACTAATGGTGATGTTGAAGTTCGATTCAACCCTCGTAGATCCATTACACTTCCTAGGGTTTCTATCCCTTCTAAAACCTCAAAGAAGTCTAGATCTGATGGTTCACTCCTGAACCATCGACCGATGCCCTTCGCTTAAATAAAAATCATATCTATCATCTAGTGAGAGAAAATCTCCCACTCCATCTAAATGAACTTTAGTTTAATGAGCTAGGTTCTAAGACTAGAGGTTCTTCAAGGAATACTTCTAACCAAAGTATGATAATTTTCGTACTTGGTATAGAAGTTTTACTTCTCAAGACCAACATCTCGAAATAAATGATTTATATTTTGAGAAAATAAGAGAAAGAAATAGTCAAGCCAAGGCAACTATTCCTTTTGTCGCATGGTTTTGCAGTTATTATGCTCAATCTACTCAAGTTGTTATTTTAACTACCAAAAAATGGCAAACAAAGCAAGGAAAATAATTGAAGCATCTTATCCTCCATCAGTTGTAAAAATGGTGGATGATAAACCTTTAGAATTAGCGACCTTCGAAAAATAAGTTCCGATCCAGAAATTCTAAAGGAATTTATTACTGTAATTAAATAACTTAATTATAGTAATAGTATACTTCAAATAATAAATGATCATCTTTTTAGCCTAGAATCTAAAATCGATCAGATGCTTAAATAAAAAGTTTCTAGCCCTGAAACTAGAAAAGCTTTAGAGAAAGCTTCTACTAGTATAAACCCATCTATGAAACCTTTTATTCAACCACCTCCTAAATAGAGGTGGAGGCACAGGAGAGACTTTTCTTAGAAGCAAAGGTACAATTATTAAACAAAAGAGAAACATTGCTTAGAAGTTAATCGCAAATGGATTTACGCCATTTATGCGAAGACAGATCCAAAGATGGTTCTTCGTGGTGGAATTATTTTAGAGCAGAATTAAATATTCTTCCAGATCCAATCAAAGAAGTCTTCAATGACTGGATGGAAGCTGCCCCCAAATGAGGGCTATTAATCCCAGAATATGGCTTCTACTTCTTCTAAAGTAACTTCTAATCTAACGATTAGGAGAAATAATAATTTAATCAAAACTCAAATGGTGAGTTCCCTGAATGAAGAAGAAGACCTAAATAGATGGTTTCTCCCAAGATTGATAAAACTATCATTTATCAATTTGGAACTTTTGATTTTAAGGGAAAATCTTCAAAGGAAAGAATAAAATAATCAGAGATCAAATGGATAAAACCATTTATCTACTAACATTTGAAGATATGCATAAATATATGCAAGATTTTAAATATATTCATATAGGGATGATACAGATGGCATTCAAATCTTTAACCCTTAAAGGTCTAAATGCTTCTATTTTAGCAAGCCTTCACTGGGCTGAATCCCTTATGAGTGAGGCTTGAAAGGGTTGTAAGTCCTATTTTTGTTGACTGTCTGGGAAGATAATTCTCTAATTGAGGTTTATACATAGTTTATTTTATACTTATGTGATGATTTGTTTCAAATTCTTCATGCATCATCTTCCTCCCTCCCTTTTAAGACTAAAGTTCATTTTAGATGGAGTGGGAGATTGATTTTCTCTCATTGGATGATAGATATGATTTTTATTTAGGCAAAAGGCCTCGACCGATGATTTAGGAGTGTGTTAACCATCCGATCTAGACTTCTCTGAGGTTTCATAAGGGATAGAAACCCTATGAAGTGTAATGGATCGACGAGGGTTGGATTGAACTTCAACATCACCATCAACTGTAGTTCCAACTTGATAAATGATAGTTTTATCAATCTTGGGGAGACACCATCTATTTAGATCTTCTTCATTCAAGGGAATATATCCTTGTACCAGAAAAAATGGGTTAAGGATGGACATCTTAATTTTTGGAGTAAGGAGCGAGTTTTTTCTCCTTGATCTCCAATGGATCCAGCAAAATGATCTATAATTGTTTGGAGAAGATTATAGACCGAATTTTCATTAGGTTTTTGCTGCTATTTTTGGAAGATCCTTATTCAAGGGGAACTTTGTCATTTTAGAGTTCTTGATTAAATTATTATTTCTCCTAATCATTAGATTAGAAGTTACTTCAAAAGAAGTAGAAGCCATATTACCAAAAAAAATGGGGAAAAGAGAGAGAAGATGTGGAGAATTTGAAACAAAAACCTCCATTAGAGAATTATCTTCCCAGACAGTCAACAATAATAGGACTTACAACCCTTTCAAGCCTCATGCAACAGGGATTTACGGCCATTTATGACGAAGACGGGAATATAAACCTCTACCAGCTTAGAAGCAAAGGTACAATTATTAAACAAAAGAGAAACGTTGCTTAGAAGCTAAGCAATGATATAATTATTAAGAAACTTTGTAGCAAGCTACTAATTATCACACAACAGGATGGCCATTTTTAAGATAGGATAAAGCCATGGGAGGAATGATCAAAGTACTGGTTCATCCAAAGCATGGTGAAATACAACAAAATCTCTAACATCCTTCTGACCGCCTAGTTGATTGAGTAGATTTAAAATTTACAAATTATTCCTTTCTTTAACAAATCAACAATCTCTCTTTGCATAAAGCAAAAGTGCTCATTCATCCACTAGACAGCCTTAGAAATTCTCACCCAAATTATCAATGAACGGAGATCCAATATAGTCTTTCTTTTCAGCAATTGGGTTGTCACCACGAATTTCCTTTAGAATTTTTCAATAATTGAATTTTGCTTTATTTAATTCAAATTTTCTTGTAAATAATTTATATTTATAATAATTCTTTATTCATTTCATTTCTTATGATAATTTTTTAGATTGGTGATAAAATAATGTGATTTCTTTATCCCAAAGAAAACAATTCCCATCATCAAAGTGATAAACATTTTAAGAAGAAAAAAGAGTTCCCAAAATTTGCCTGATCATAACATGATTAATCTCATACACTTTAATTTTATTAAGATTTTTTCATAATTTTCTTGAGAGATTAGATTCAAAAAAAGGATTCCCAAATATCTTTCAAATAAGGCCCAAGTTATTTATTGAATAATCTAGGGATTCAAGGTCCTTCAAAGATAATTTTACTAAAATGGTGGAATTCAATCAACATAAGCTCAAGCAAATTAAAGCCATTATTAAAGCTTATTCAATTAACGATCCTCAAAACTTATGGAGCTAGATGAGGTACTACAAAGCATCAAAAGATGTTATCCTCATTAGAGATTCAACATAAGGAACGCTCAAAAAAATCTATGAAATGGACTATACCATCTCGCCAAGACCTTCCGTTAATCAAGATGTAGATCAGATAATTCAAACAGTTGATGGCAATTAAATCATTTATTTCAAGATGTTGGTCTTGAGAAGTAAAACTAACCATGTGAAAATTATCATTTTAGTTGGAAGTATTCTTCGAATAACCTCTAGTCTTAAACCTTGCTTTAAGATTAAAGTTCATTTCAGATGGAGAGAGATTGATTTTTTCACTTCTAGGATTAATAGCCTCATTTTCCATCCATTCAAAGACTTTGATTGATCCTGAAGAATAAGAGAAGAAGAAGGAAAAAAGAAATGAAAGAACATTGAAAGCAAACTAATTATTAAAAGATGAGCCTCATATGAGGTAAAAGGAGAGATTTGAGGTTACAAATGTACAATTATTAAACAAAAAAGAAACATTGCTTAGAACCTAAGAACGGTATAATTATTTGACAGAATTATTTTTGTCAATAATGTGGCTACTTTTTGGAAAGTAGCAATTATTTCGGTTGGTGGGCCCATTAGACCTTTAAGGTTATTTGAATGTATATTTTAGATGGTACTATCACTCAATCTATGTATCAGAGAAATGTTTATTTCAAGACCTAACTGAAATTCAAAAAATGATCAGAGGGAAGGATGTTAGAGTATTAAAACTCAAAAAATGAATTCAAAATGAGAGATAGTTTCAACCTAATGAAATCAAACCATAAAGTCAAAATATAATTTTAGAGCTTTAAAAAAGATTTATCAAAGAGAAACTTATTGGAAAGCATTGAAATAGAGTGCATATAGCTAGTCTCTACAACACTCATTAGGGATTGAGCCTAAGGCATGCCATCTTATTTGCAAAAATAAATTTAGACCTTTATTTTGGTTTGAATGCTATCTGTCATCCCTATATGAATATATTTAAAATCTTGTGATATTTATGCATCTTCAAATTAGTAGATAAATGATTTTATCCATTTGATCTACATCAAGATTTTCTTAAAATCAAAAGTTCCAAATTGAAAATGATAGTTTTAAAAATCTGGAGAGAATCTATTTAGTCTTTCATTCAAAACTCATTCTTGATTAAATTATTATTTCTCTTAAAGATTAAAGTTACTTAAAAGTAGCATATAACCAAAAAAGGGGAAAATGGGAGAGGACGATGATGGATGAATTTGAAACAAATCACCATATAAGGATAAAACAAACTAAGTATAAACCTCCATTAGAGAATTATTTCTTCATAACAAAAAATAGACTTACAACCCTTTCAAGCCTCATGCGTGGATTATGGCCATTTTGTGATATTTAAAGAGAATATAAACCTCTGAGAATTATCACAAATAACAAAAATAGGACTTATATATCACAATGTGATGGCCATTTTCATGAAGACAGATAAAGTGGGAGGAATGAACAGTATTTCATCCAAAGCATGGTGATGTAATAAAAAAATCTAACATCCTTCCTCTCCTGATTTACCCATCATCTCATATACTGACTCACAGAATATATAAACACTTATTTATTAAAACTTAAAAATAACTTACAAGAGGCAAGGTGAAGAACTATGGAGTACAAGTGAATAAGAGAAGAGGAGAAGAAAAGAAAGACCGAAAGCACAATATACAAACAGAGCCTCTTATATGAGGTGGATAAGAGAGACTTTGCTTAGAAGCAAAGGTACAATTATTAAACAAAGAGAAATGTTGCTTAGAAGTTAAGCAAAAAGATAATTATTAAAAACTTTGTTAAGCAAAGCTACTATTATTAAATAAAGATACTTTGCTTAGAGGCTACAAAGGTACAAATATTATAAGATGGCTACTTTTGAAAGTAGTAATTATTTCTTTTTGGTGGACCCACTTTATAAAGTTTTCATGAAGATAAACTCTTTGGAAAGTAGCAATTATTTTCCGTAATCCGCTTTTATGAATTTAAGTTCGATCCCAATGTAAGACTTCAAGAGATATAGATAGATTAAACACCTTGGTGAGTTCATTTTGTAGATTTTGAGACGCCTTATGTTGAATCTCAATCTGAGGATAATTTCTTTGATGCTTTATAATCTCATCTATAAACAAAATTCATTTTAGATAATTTTAATAAGTTTTAATAATGGCTTTAATTTGCTATTTATCCTCAATGTTGATTGAATTTCACCATTTTAGTAAAAAATTATCTTTAAGTACCAAATTGAAGTTCAAGTATAACGCTCAAAATCCAGATTTGGTAATTGAAAGAAATGAGCAAGATTTTATCCTGAATCATTTTTTTTGGATTAATAGCTCATTTTGGGGCGCTCATCTAGTCATCAAGACTTCTTTGATTGGATCCGAAGAATATTTATGCTCAAAATAGTTCCAAACCGAAGAACCATGCTGGAAGTTCTTTGTTGATAATATCTTTGTTCATTATGAACATCCATGAATGCCTTCATTTATTTGAAGGAAGAAGGCCTTCATCATAGCTTTACATAACACCAATAATTTATGCCAATTTTACTGTAAATTAGTGGAGGATAAGAATATATTTTTCTTGAAATGGAGATTCACTTTGATAAAAAAGATCTTTTGTACAAAAGTATTTGCTATATTGTATGGTTCATCTGATCAACATGATTAATCTCAATACATAATTATTAAGATTTTTCTAATTTTCTAGATTAGATTCAAATGGGAAAGGATTTTCAAATATCTTTCAAATGCATATTTATTTATAAATAAGAGGGATTAATTTCAATAATATTCTATTTTATTTCTAGAGAAATAAACAATTGCAACGACATCTTAGGGATATGTTGCATTTTTAGATTCACCCTTTTCAACCGAATAAGAGGAAGTACCATAAAGATAAGTTTGCAAATTGATCATGCCAATTATTGAATTGACCGGATCTATGCCATTAGAGCAGCCATGGCCGTGACCTCCATAAAAAGATTTAATTTAACATGAAGACGCTTTAGAATCATTCTTCCATGCGGTGATCCACCATCGCCCTCAAAATTGTCAAAAATCGTGAAGAGAATTTTCATTACCTTTAATGAATTTATGTCAAATCAAGAGAGAGTCAATTGCCATGATGCAAAAAATTGTTTGAAACTTTTTTGACATCTTCGATGTATAATGAGGAACATAATAAGAAGAGATGATTAAGTAAATCATCTTGGAATTTTGAGATGCACTTAATCACGAAAGCATTTCTTTGATAATGGAATACTTTTGAGTAGATTCTTTACCAAATAAAGCAACTACTTCTTTAGAATTCTTTTCCGCTTAGATACCTCCATAGCCTTATCAAAGATTTTTAACATTTTGAAACTAGGGTCCCAAGATTAAGATAAGGTTTTGAACCCTTTCTTTAATTTTACCATGGTTTGAGTATCGACCATGGTGGGGATTCTTTTTAATCACAAAGAGTGGTATCTTTGGTAAGATTTTGATGAAATCTACATAATTGAGAGCTCTAAGAACCCAGAAGGTTTTATCTAAAATGATAAAAAATTTGTTAGCAAAATTCTATTAATTGGTATAATAGAAGCATTGATATATTATGGCCTAAAAATCTTATTTTAGTTTGAAATAATTTGATTTTTGGCTCTAAAAATAACTAATCCATTTTTAAAATTAACCATTTAAATTTATGGTTGAAGTGTTCATCAATATTATTGAGAATACCATAACATCATCAATATAGACTAAAATATATTTAAAATAATCTTAAATATATTATTCATGATGTCAAATTTAAGGTGCATTTTTAAACCAAAGGGCATTACGTTCCATTTGTAATGTCCAAAGGGCACCGTAAATGCTGTTTTATATTTATCCGCTTTTATCCGATGCCAATATCATTTTAAATCAAATTTGGAAAATATTTTGCATTATGCAATCTATTTAATAAATCCCTTTATTAGAATTGATATCGATCCATTTTAAAATTTTATTTAGCGGCTTGTAATTAATTACAAGTCGCGGTCTCTCTTTCCTTTTCTTCAATTCATAACATGTATAAAACACCCAAGGGGAGTAGGATACAATTCTCTTTAATAAATCAGAATCTCTTCTTTGCATAAACAAGGTAGTGCTCTCATCCGACAAGGATGAGCTTAGAGAATGTCTCGCTCATTGAAATTATCAATGTAGGGAGATCCACTACATGAGTCTTTCTTTCCAAAGCAATTGGTTGTCACCATACCTTTGAAATTCTTGGTGGCAATTTTGAATTTTTTTTTTTTGGGAAGAAATTTGTTTAATAGTTAAACTAGTAATTTCTTCTTGTAAATAATTTATATGCATAAACTTATTATTAAGCCTATTCATTTCATTTATGATAATTTCTTTAGGATTGGTGATAAAATAGAATGTGATTTCTTTATCCCAAAGAAAACACTGAATTCCATTATCATCAATTCTAGTGATAGGTATTATTTTAAGAAGAAAAGGAGTTCCCAAAATCATGTGTTGTGTCAAATTTTTGACTAAAATAAAAGACATTTGAATACAAATATCATCTTGACACACGGCCACTGATGATAATTTATACTTAATTTGTAAAGATTCATCGACGGCTGCCTTTAACTGCTGGCTTAATTTTTCAAAATATTTAGAAGGAATTATTCCTTCTTGCTATCAACTAGAGTAGTTAAATTTGGTACAATAAATTCTTTATTTATAATTAATTTAATAGAAATATACCATTTCGGTATATTGCCTTTGATATTTTGTAAGAAACTGATTCTTGATTAAATCGCTTTATATTTTCAAATAAATTGGGCACCGATTAATTTCAAGATCCATTAGATGACCATTCATTTGCTCTTGCTCAGCTTTAATTTGTCGAACTTCTAATTTTAGTTTCTTTAATTCATTTTAGCTCTAAAAGAAGTCAATTAGAAGATGATGAACTTGCCTCATTTTTCTTAAATACTTCGATAAGGAGTATATAGAGGCTTGTAATTAAATTTTCTAATTTATCTTTCTTCTTATCATTAAGAAGATCGATAATTTTATCACGAAGGAATCATCTTCAACTTGTGCTAAAAGTTTAATTAATTGGTCCTTTTGCTCGTGTAGCATAGAATTCCATATTTATTATATTTTTATAATAATCTAATTGTGACTTGCAATAGTTAGATTTATCGATTTATCAATTTGATGAGGATGAAGATGAAATATGTTCTTCTTCATCTTCCATTCTATTTTCAATAGAGGATGTAAGTAGAATTTTCCGTGATTTGTTTTAACCCTTTTAATAAGTTCATTTAACTTCTTCTTGACAAAGGCATTTATTTGTAATGACCTATACGGCCACATTTGTAACATTTTATTTCTCTTGTCTCTTTGGTTTTAGAACCAGAGGGACGAGAGTGCTTGTGTTTGTGCATGAATTTATAACATTTTTTATGATGTGATTTTTCACGTTTAGGAAAAATAGTCTTTCGTGTTTTTTTCCTATTTTTGGAAAATAAAGGACGTACCTGAGGATCACAGTTGAATTGTTCACCAAATTCGCCAAGATGTCTTCGCTCAAGTAGACGTTTTGTTTTCATTTGATCTTTTAATTTAAGATCAGAGCATATAGCTAATCCGGTTTAAATACATGCAGAAATAAGGTTTCCATATGTTAGGGTATCATATGGGATGGTTCCATCGTAGAGGCTAAGAGAAACCTTAACCTTTCAGAAATAGATTAAGGCCTTCAATGAATTTTTGCTTCGTGAAGGCTTTCATCATAAAAATGTCATGACTCATGCTAGAAATATATCCTTGTACCATCAAAATGGGTTAAGATGGACATCTTAATTTTGGAGTAAGGAGAGTTTTTCTCCTGATCTCCAATGGATCAAAGAATGATCTATAATTTTAAAAAGATTATAGCCCAAAATTTCATTAGTTTTTGATGTTCTTTGGAAGATCCTAGTACTTAATCTTCTCTAAGGAGGTCTTCCCTTTGAGGAATAGTGAGAAAATTATCCCACCATCCTTTTAGAGTTCCATAGAATTCTGAAATGATGGCTCGAGAGATAATATGTGGTTTTTCTTGATGTCTAGATTGAACAGCAGTAGCAAACATAAGCATTCGATGAAGGGTATGAATGATTTGATGTCAAAGTCCATCAATAGCCATTCATATAAAGAATCTCCATCAGAATTTCTACAAAAATGAGTATCTTCCTCAAATAATAAATCGTGAGGAGTTTTTTTATAATAATGTTTTTCCAAATTTTTTTGGATAAGAAAGTTTTGGATATCAAGAGGAGGATGAGGATCTTGTAATTCTTGAAAAAGGTTTGAACTTTTCAATATTTTTTTATTGATTAGTATCGCTGCTGAGGATTCATTTGAATCTTCATCCATTGATGATATCTTCAAGAGCTCCTACATACTTTTCAAATTTAGAATCAAATTCAATATCTTCAAGAGGGTCCCAACTTAAGAGCCATTTAGAGGTGGTTGAATAAAAGGTTTCACAAATGGGTTTATACTAGTAAGCTTTTTCAAGCTTTGTAAGGCTAGAAACCTTTTTTTTAAGCATCCATCAATTTAGATTCTAGGCTAAAAAAGATGATTAAATTATTTGTATATACTATTACTATAATTAAGTTATTTAATTCTAAATTCCTAAAAGATGAACTAAAATTGCAACACATTAAAAAGATGTCAATACAAGAACCTATTTATTTCTTTAAAGAAACAAACAAAATATTATTGAATTTAATTTGATTATTCAAAAAATGCCTTATTTGAAAGATATTTAAACAATCTTTCCCATTTTAATCTAATTTGGAGAATATGAAAAATCTTAATACAATTAAAAATGTATCAGATTTATCATGTGATGACGAATCATATTAATTTTTGATAGCAAATATTTATACAAAGATCTTATCAAAGAAATAAAGTAACTATCAAGAGAAAATGTTTATCTCCACCAATTTACAATGAATTCCAAATTATTTATGCTTATGATGAAGGCCTTCTTCCTTCAAGATAAATGAAGGCATATGGATGTTCATAATGAACAAAGATATTATCAACAAAGAACTTAGCATGATTTATGGAAACTTTTGGAGAATTATTCTTCCGATCTAATCAAAGATTACATCGATGGAGCCCAAATGAAAAGTTAATTTAAAAAATGATTAAAGGATATGCACTTTTCATAATAAAGGATTGAGATAAGCTATATTAAAGGATATAGCTAATTTCAAAAAAATTTTTACTCATGAACAATATTGAAAGCTCAAATTAAAGCCATTATTAAATTTATTCAAATGATTAAAATCATATTTTGAGCTATCAAGAGATAGTATTTTATCAAAGATTATCCTCATGAAATAGATAACAAAATCTCAAAAAGCTACTAATCATACTAGTAGAAGCTTTTTCTGAAGCTTTGCTAGTTTCGAAGCTAGAATAGAAGCATTTAGACCTTTAAGGGTTAAAGGTTTGAATGCTATATGTATCATCCCTATATGAATATATTTAAAATCTTGCATATATTTATGCAGATCTTCAAACATTAGTAGATAAATGGTTATATCCATTTGATCTACAATAATGGTTTGTTCTACAGTTTTCACTGAAGATGAAGATGAAATATGTTCTTCTTCTTCTTCTGATTCTCTTTCAGAATCAGAGGATGTAAGAAGAATTTTCATCAGGGTTTGTTTTAACCCTTCATCAATCTGAAGTTCATTTAACTTCTTCTTGATGGTGTATTTGTTCACGTAATGACTTGTACGACCATATTTGTAACATTTTATTTCTCTTGTCTCTTTGGTTTTAGAACCAGAGGGACGAGAGTGCTTGTGTTTGTGCGTGAATTTGTCATGATTTTTATGACGTGATTTTTCACGTTTAGGAAAAATAGTATTTGTGCTTTTCCCTTGTGTTTAGAAGATAAAGGACATACCTGAGGGTCACAGTTGAATTATTCATAAAATTCACCAAGCTGTTTGCGCTCAAGTAGACGTTCTCTTTTCATTTGATCTTTTAATTCAAGATCAGAGTAGATATCTAGACCAGTTTTAATACATGCAGAAATAAGATTTCCATATGTTAGGGTTTCATATGGGATGGTTCCATCGTAGAGGTGAAGAGAAACCTTAACTTTTTCAGCAAATAGATTGGGAAGGCCTTCAATGAATTTTTGCTTCCAGTGAAGGCTATTGGCATCATAAAGTGTCATGACGCTAGAAATATATCCTTGTACCATCAAAAATGGGTTAAGGATGGACATCTTAATTTTTGGAGTAAGGAGAGAGTTTTTTCTCCTTGATCTCCAATGGATCCATCAAAATGATCTATAATTGTTTGGAGAAGATTATAGACCGAATTTTCATTAGGTTTTTGTTGCTCTTTTGGAAGATCCTTAGTACTTAAGTCAATTTCACTAAGGAGGTCTTCCCTTTGAGGAATAGTGAGAAAATTATCCCACCATCCTTGAGTTCAGAGAATCAAATGATGGCTCGAAATGATGAGGTTTTGCTTGATGTCTAGATTGAACAGAGTAGCAAACACAAGCATTCGATGAAGGGTATGAATGATTTGATGTTCAGAAAGTCCATCAATATTCCATTCAAATAAAGAATCTCCATCATAAGAATTTCCTACGAAATGAGTATCTTCCTCAAATAATAAATCAAGAGTGGATTTTTTGTAATAATGTTTTTCCAAATTTTTCTTTGGATAAGAAAGTTTTTGGATATCAAGAGGAGGATGAGGATCTTGTAATTCTTGAAAAAGGTTTTGAACTTTTTCAATATTACTTGATTGATATCGCTTTGGTTGAGGATTCATTTGAATCTTCATCTGATTGACGGATATCTTCAAGAGCTCCTATATACTTTTCTCTTAAATTTAGAATCAAATTCTGAATGTCCTCAGAAGAGGGTCCTAAATTAAGAGCCGTTTAGAGGTTGGATAAAAGGTTTCACAAATGGATACTAGTAGAAGCTTTCTCTCAAGTTTTGCTAGTTTCAGGCTAAAACCTTTTTTATTTAAGCATCGAGAACTCTAGGTTAAAAGATGATGATTATTTGAAGTATACTATTACTATAATTAAGTTGTTTAATTACGAATAAATTCCTTTAGAATTTGTGGATCAACTTATTTTCAAGGCCACTATTTCTGGGTTTATCATCCACCATTTTACAAGATGGAGGATAAGATGCTTCAATTATTTTCCTTGCTCGCCATTTTTTGGTAGTTAAAATAACAACTTGAGCATTGAACATAAGAATCGAAAACCATGCTAATAAAAAGGAATAGTTGCTTGGCTTGACTATTTCTCATTTTCTCAAAATATAAATCATTTATTTGATTGTCTGAGAAGTAAAACTTCTATATACAAAATTATCATACTTTGGTTGGAATATTCCTTCAGACAACCTCTTTAGTCTTAGAACCCAATGTAGCTCATTAAGACTAAAGTTCATTTTGATGGAGTGGGAGATTGATTTTCTCTCACCGGATGATAGATATGATTTTATTTAGAAGGCCTGACCGATGGTTATGGAACCATCCCATCTAGACTTCTCTGAGGTATCAAAAGGGATAGAAACCTAGGAAGTGTGATGGATCGATGAGAGTTGAATCTGACTTCAACATCATCATCACCGCTTGAATTATCTCCATATACATCTTGATTAATGGAAGGTCTTAGAGAATAGATGGTATTGGTCATGAGTCAAATACCACCTCATTCCATTTAATCACTGTTAGTAGTAATGGGATGCTAAATGATTTATTTCAATAGTAGTTCATTCTTGGTTGAACAGCCTTTAGAACTCTAGATTTGTATTTAAAACTCAAAATGAATTCAAAAAATTAGAGCAATAATGAACCCTAATGAAATCATAACCATAAAGTAAATGTAATTTTAGAGCTTTAAAAAAGATTTATATCAAAGAGATAAACTATTGGGAAAGGTGTTGAAATAAATAGGATAGTCTCTACAACACTCATTAGGGATTGAGAGTAAGGCATCGCCATCTCAAGCTTGTTAAAAAAAAGAAGCATTTTTAAGGTTAAAGGTTTGAATGCTATATGAATCATCCCTATATGAATATATTTAAAATCTTGCATATTTATGCATCTTTCAAACGTAGTAGATAAATGATTTTATCCATTTGATCTATGAATGGTTGTTTTCATCGGGATTTTCCTTAAAATCAAAGTTCCAAATTGATAAATGATAGTTTTATCAATGGGGAGAGACCATCTATTTAGGTCTTCTTTTTCAAGGGAACTCGCCATTTCAGTTCTTGATTAAATTATTATTTCTCCTAATAATAGATTAGAAGTTACTTAAGAAGTGAAGCCATATAACCAAGGGGAAAGGGAGAGAGGATGATGATGGGGAATTTGGAATAAATTACCACATAAGGATAAAATAAACTAAGTATAAACCTCCATTAGAGAATTATCTTCTGCATAAAAAATAGGATTTACAACCCTTTCAAGCCTCATAAATATGCCATTTTACTAATATAAATCTAGAGAATTATCATTCAATAAAAAATAGACTTATCATATCAAGCATCACACTGATGGCCATTTGCTATTTGATGGATAAAGCCATGGGAGGAATGTACAAAGAGTTCATCCAAAGCATCATATGTAATAAAAAAAAATCTCTAACATCCTTCCTTTGGATGTCCCCATCATGGCTCATGACTCACAGGATATATAAAACACTTATTTATTAAAACTTAAAAAATAACTTACAAGATGCAGGGTAAGCGTGAAGAACTAGGAGAGTACAAGGGAGAATACAAGAGAAGAGAGAAGAGAAAAAAAGCACATAATATACAAAGATTCTTATGTGAGGTGGAGGCACAGAGAGACTTTGCTTAGAAGCAAATGTACAATTATTAAACAAAGAGAAATTGCTTAGAAGTTAAACAAAGATAATTATTAAATAAAAAACTATGTAAGCAAAGCTACTATTAAATAAAAAAAGATACTTTTCTTTAGGCTAAGCAAAGGTACAAAATATTATAAGATTACTTAAAAAAGTAGTAATTATTTCTTTTGGTGGACCCACTTGAAAATTCTCTATCGGTGAAGATAAACCACTTTGGAAAGAAATTATTTCTTCTAGTGGGTGCTTTATGAATTTAAGTTTCTCAGGATTCCACGCCGAAGACTATCGCAGATAGATAGATTAAACACCTTGGAGTTTATTTTCAGAGATTTTTTTTGAGACGCTTCCTGTTGAATCTCGCCTCATGAGGATAATGTATTTTGATGCTTTATAGTACTCACCAAAAGCTCAAATGTAGTTTTTTAGGATCGTAAATTTAGAATAAGTTTTAATAATGGCTTTAATTTGTTTGAGCTTATCCTCAATGTTGATTGAATTTCACCATTTTAGTAAAATTATCTTTGAGGACCAACCATTGAAGGGTCCTTTCCAAGTATAACGTAACTCCAAATCCATGGGATTTGGCACTGAAAGAAATGAGCAAGATTTTATCCTTGAATCATTTTATGGATTAATAGCTCATTTTACTTCATCATTCAAGACTTCTTTGATTGGATCCAAGAATATTTAATTTATTCCAAAATATTTCCACCATCAAGAACCATTCGGAAGTTCTTTGTTGATAATATCTTTGTTCATTATGAACATCCATGAATGCCTTCATTTATTATGAGAAGGAAGAAGGCCTTCATCATAGCACATAGCACCAATAATTTATGCCAATTGTACCGTAAATTAGTGGAGGATAAGAATACATTTTTCTCTTGAAATGAGTTAGACATTCTCTTTGATGAAAGATCTTTTGTATAAGCATTTCTATACAAAATTGTATGGTTCTCTCGATATATAACATGATTAATCTCAAAACTTTAATTGAATTAAGATTTTTCATAATTGAGATTCAAATGGGAAAGGATTGTTTCCCAAATATCTTTCAAAGGCCCATGGATTATTTATTGAATAATCAAGGATTAATTTCAATAATATTCTATTTCTTTAGAGAAACAAATAGTTCGTGCAAATATCTTTAGATGGTGAAAGTTTTTAGAGGGTTTACCCTTTTCAATAGTGAAGAGGAAGTACCATAAAAAATAAGTTTCAAATTGATCATGCCAATTGAATTGAATGATCTGCCATTAGAGCCATACCTCACAAAAGAAATTTTAACATGAAGACTTAGAGTAGTCATTCTTCCATGCGGTGATCCACCGATCGGCAAGAAGAATTCACGGTCAAAAAATCGAAGAGAATTTTCATTACCTTTAATGAATTCGTCAAAAATCAAGACAAAGAGTCATGAAGATGATGCAAAATTTGTTTTGAAACTAAATTTTTGACATCTTGTTCAATGATGTATTTGACCGAAATGTATAATATTTAAGGAGAAAAATGTCATTAAGTAAATCATCTTAGAATTTTGAGATTCAATTACTTTCTTCAAAATCTAATTTTTTGAGATACCTATTCGAGTATCTTTCAACAATTTTGAAACTAGTGGACAAGAAGAGAAGGTTTTGAACCCTTTAATTTAGCCATGGTATGAGTATCGACCATGGTGGATTCTTTTAATGAAAGAGTCGTGATTGCAGATTATAAAATCATAAGATTCTAAGAACAAGAAGCTAATTTTATCTAAAATGATATCAAAAAAATTTGTTAAGCAATACATCTATTAATTGGTATAATAGAAGCATTGATATAATTTCAAAAATTTATTTCTTAATTTGATTTGGCTCTAAAAATAACTAATCCATTTTTAAAATTAACCATTTAAACATTTTTAGATGGTTGAAGTGTTCGTCAATATTATTTGAGAATACCATAACATCATTAATATAGACTAAAATATATTTAAAATAATCTTTAAATATATTATTCATGATATCAAATTGAAGGTGCATTTTTTAAACCAAAGGGCATTACGTCCATTTGTAATGTCTAAAATAATGCTATTTTATAAATATCTTCTTTTTTAGATCCCAATATCCTAATTTTAAATCAAATTTGGAAAATATTTTGCATTATGCAATCTATTTAATAAATCTTTTATTAGAATTAGATATCTGATCCATTTTAAATTTTGTTTAATGTTTGTAATTAATTACAAGTCTTCTCTCTTTTTAAGTCATAACATAGAATCGATACTGGGGAGTAGATTGAAATTATTCTTTCTTTAATAAATCAACAATCGCTTGCATAAACAAGGTAGTGTTCATCGACAAGGACTAGCTTTAGTGAATGTCTCATTAAAATTATCAATGTAAAGATCCACTACATGGATCTTTCTTCTCAGTAATGCTTGTCACCAATACTTCCTTTGAAATTTGGAATTTTAATTTTTGCTTTAATTTTAAAGAAATTTGTTGTTTAATAAGAACTAGCAATTTCTTCTTGTAAATAATTTATATGCATGACTTATTATTAAGCCTATTCATTTTATTTATGATAATTTCTAGGATTGGTGATAAAAGAATGTGATTTCTTTATCCCAAAGAAAACATCAATTATTATCATCAATTCTAGTGATGTATTATTTTAAGAAGAAAAGGAGTTCCAAAATAATGTGTTGTGTCAAATTTTGTCTAAAATAAAGCATTTGAATACAAATATCATCTTGACAGATGATAATTTATACTTAATTTGTAAAGATTCATGATCTACGCTTTAATTATTTTTTTTCAAAATATTTAGAAGGAATTATTCCTTAATCAACTAGAGTAGTTAAATTTAAAATAAATTCTTATTTATAATTAATTTAATGAAATATACATTTTTGATATATTGCCTTTTGATATTTTATTGAAGATTTTGATTAGATTTTCTATTTTCAAATAAATTGGGCATCTTTGAATTAAAGATCCATTAGATGACCATTCATTTGCTCTTACGCTTCTTTTTTAATTTGAACTTAATTTTAGTTTCTTTAATTCGCTTAGCTCTAAAGAAGTAATTAGAAGATGATGAACTTTCTATTTTTTTTAAATACTGATAAGGAGTATATAGGAGGCTTGTAATTAAAATTTTCTAATTTATATTCTTCTTATCATTAAGAAGATCGATAATTTTATCAAGTTAAATCATCTTCAACTTAAAAGTTTAATTAATTGGTCCTTTGCTCAAGGGTATCTAATCATATTTATTATATTTTTATAATAATCATCTATTGACAAGACATAGTTAGATTTATCGATTTATCAGAATGATGAGGATAAGATGAAATATGTTCTTCTTCATCTTCATTCTATTTTAATAAAGGAAAGTAGAATTCATCGATTTGTTTTAACCTTTGTCAATTTGAAGTTCATTTAACTTCTTCTGATAGTGCATTTATTTGCAATGACATCCACACATTTAAATATTATTTCTCTGTCTCTTTGGTTTTAAAGAGGATGAGTGCTGTGTTTGTGAATTTATAAACATTTTTTTTATGACATGATTTTTTCACGCTTAGGAAAAATAGTCTTTCATGTTTTTTTTCCCATTTTAAAAATAAAGATATTGAATCAAGTTGAATTGCTTAATTCAAGATTCTCATCAGACGTCCTTTCATTTGATCTTTAATTAAGATCAAAGCATATATCTAATCCTAAATACATGCGAAAATAAGGTTTCCATATGTTAGGGTATCATATGGGATGGTTCCATAGAGGCTAAGAGAAACCTTAACCTTTCAAGAATAGATTAAAGGCCTTCAATGAATTTTGCTTCCTGAAGGCTATCGCATCATAAATGTCATGACTGCATAGAAATATATCCTTGTACCATCAAAAAAATGGGTTAATGGACATCTTAATTTTTGGAGTAAGGAAAGTTTCTCTTGATCTAATAGATCAGAAATGATATATAATTATTTGGAAAAGATTATAGCCCAAATTTTCATTAGCTTTTTGATGTTCTTTTAAGATCCTAAGTACAAAATTTCTCTAAGATCTTCCCTTTGAGGAATAGAGAAAATCCCACCATCCTTTAGAGTTCATAAAATAAATGATGGCTCGAATAAATATGGTTTTGATGTTGATTGAACAGAAAAAAGAAACATAAGCATTGATGAAGGGTATGAAGATTTGATTCAAAAGTCCATCAATATTCCATTCATATAAAGAATCTATCATAAGAATTTTCTATGAAATGAGTATCTTCTCAAATAATAAATCGAGGAGTGGTTTTATAATAATGTTTTTCCAAATTTTTTTGATAAGAAAGTTTTGGATATCAAGAAGGAGGATTTAGGATCTGTAATTCTTGAAAAGGTTTTGAACTTTTCAATATTACTTGATTGATCAACATTTTCAGTTGAGGATTCATTTGAATTATCATTGAATATCTTCAAGAGCTCTACATACTTTCAAATTTAGAATCAAATTTTGAATATCTTGAAGATCAACTTAAGAGCCAGAGGTGGTAATAAAGGTTTCACAAATGATACTAGAGAAGCTTTTTAAGCTTTTCATTTTGGCTAGAAACCTTGTTTAAGTATCATTGATTTTAGACCTAGGCTAAAAAAATGATTAATGATTATTGAAGTATACCATTAATCAAGTTATTTAATTACAAGAATAAATTAAAATTTTAAAAGTGCAACACCATCCCTAAAAGATGTCATAAATAAAGAACCTATTTATTTCTTGATAAATAGAATATTATTAAAATCCTTTGATTATTCAATAAATAACTGCTATTTGAAAGATATTTGGGAAACAATCACCATTTAAATCTAATTTAAGAGAAAATTATGAAAAAATTTTCACAATTAAAGTGTATTGAGATTTATCATAAGAGAGCCTCCTTATATAGATGGAGGACAGAGATTGCTTAGAATCAAAGGTACAATTATTAAACAAAGAGAAATGTTCTAAGTTACAATGGTATAATTATTAAATAGAAACTTTGTGTTAAGCAAAGCTACTATTATTAAATAAAGATACTTATCTTAGCTCAAAGGTAAGAATTATAAGATCTACTTTTGGAAAGTAGAATTATTTCTTGACCCACTTATGTAAAGTAGTCCTCTGAAGATAAGAACTTTGAAAAGTAGCAATTATTTCTTTTGGGTCCGCTTATGAATTTAAGTTTCTCATGGATTCCACAACGAATAAGACTCACCACTATGTGATATGAATGATTAAACACCAAGTTGATTTTTAGATTTTGAGGCATTCCTTATGTTGAATCTCATGAGGATAACATCTGATGCTTTAGTACTCATTAGATAAAATCCATAATTTTTTGAGGGATGAATGAATAAGCTTTAATAAGGCTTTAATTTGAGCTTATCCTCAAAAATTGAATTTACCATTTTAAAAAATTGTCTTTAAGGACCAATGAAGGGTCCTTTCTCAAGTATAACGTTTCGAAATCCATGGGATTGGCTGAAGAAATGAGCAAGATTTTATCCTTGAATCATTTTTTCTGGATTAATAGTCATTTTGGGGACTTTTATAGTCATTGAAGAATTTTGATTGATCTGAAGAATATTTAATTTTTTCTCCAAAAATAGTTCCACCTTGAAGAACCATGCAAGTTCTTTGTTAATATCTTGTTCATTTTAACATCCATGAATGCCTTCATTTGTCATTGAGAAAGAATCCTTCATCATAGTTTGACATAACACCAATAATTTATCTAATTTTCTATAAATTAGTGGAGGATAAGAATACATTTTTTCTCTGAATGGAGTTAGACCCCATTCACTTTGATGAAAGATCTTTGTATAATGCATTTTCTATACAAAACAAAGGATCAAACATGATTAATCTCAATAAATTTTAATTGTATTAAGATTTTTCATAATTTTCTTTGAGATTAGATTCAATGGGAAAGGATTGTTTCCCAAATATCTTTCAAATAAGCCCAATTATTTATTGAATAATTAGAGGGATAATTTCAATAATATTCTATTTTATTTCTTGAGAAATAAATGTGTTCTAAATACATCTTTTAGGATGGTGTTCAACTTTTTGAGGTTCACCCTTTCAACCGTTTGAAGAGGAAGTACCATAAAGATAAGTTTTAAATTGATCATGCCAATTGTTGAATTGACATCTTGCCATTAGAGGCCATTAACCTCCATGAAAAAGAAATATGTAATTAGAGTAGTCATTCTTCCATGTTGATCCACTTGATCATAAGAATTCATGAAAATCAAGAGAATTTTCATTTTAATGAATTGATGTCAAAATCAAGATAGAGACTTATTGCCATGATGCAAAAATTGTTTTGAAACTAAATTTTGACATCTTGTTCAATGATATATTTGAAGGAATAGTCAATAAGGAGAAAATATTAAGTAAATCATCTTAGAATTTTGAGATGCACTCTATAGAAAAGCATTTTTTTGATAAAGAATACTTTTGCTAAGTAGATTCCATTTACAAAACAAAGTGAACTAATTTTTCTTTAGAATTTTTTCGCTTTAGATACCTCCATCTCTTAGAGATCTTTCAACAATTTGAACTAGTATCCACAAGATTAAGATAAGGTTTTGAACCCTTTCTTTAATTTTAGATCGCCATGGTATTTATCACCATGGTGGGGATTCTTTAATCATAAAGAGTTGCATCGGTATGATTTTGATAAATCGATAATGAGAGCTCCTAAGAACCAAAGAATGGTTTTTTTCTAAAATGATATCAAGAAATTTATTTAAATTCAATACTTATTGTATAATTATGATATATTATGTTTAAAAAATCTTATTTCCTTGAAATAATTTATTTTTCTCAAATAATTAATCCATTTTAAAATTAACCATTTAAATGTTTTTATGGTTGAAGTGTTTTCAATAATGTGAGAACAAAACATCATCAATATAGACTAAAATATATTTAAATATTTAAATATATTATTCATGATATCAAAAGGTATTTTTTAAACTAAAGGGCATTACAATGAATGTCCTAGGAAATTGCTATTTTATAACATCATTTTATCTAGATGCCAATATCCAATTTTAAATCAAATTTAGAAAATATTTTTACATTATGCAATCTATTTAATAAATCTTTATTAGAAATTGATATCATCCATTTTAAAACTTTATTTTGTGACTTGTAATTACAAGTGCGGTTCCTCTTTTCTTAAGCTAATTCATAACATAGAAATGTTCCAAGAGTAAAGAATTATTCTTTCTTTAATAAATCAAATTCTTTGCATAAAGAAGGTAGTGCTATTCATGACAAGGAAGCTTAGTGGAATGTCTGTCATTGAAATTATCAATGTACAGATCAATTACATGAGTCTTTCTTCCTAAAAAAAGCATAAGTTGTCACCAATCACTTTTTTTTTTTTTTGGAATTCTTGGCAATTTTGAATTTTTTCTTTTAATTTAAGAAATTTGTTGTTAAAGTTTAAACTATAATTTCTTCTTATAAATAATTTATATTATAGACTTATTATTAAGCCTATTCATTTCTTTATGATAATTTCTTTAAGATTATGATAAAATAATGATTTCTTTATCCCAAAGAAAACACTAAATTCTAGTATATCATAAAATACATTATTTTAAGAAGAAAATTCCCAAAATAATATGTTGTGATAATTTTTGACTAAAATAAAAGTCATTTGAATACAAATATCATCTGACAAATCATAATATAATTTATACTTAATTAAGATAATTATGTCATTTAAGATTTGTCTTTTTCAAAATATTTAGAAGGAATTATTCCTCTTGTATACAATTTAAATCACAATCAACTAGAGTATTAAATTTGAAAAAATAAATTCTTATTTATAATTAATTTGATGAACATGCCATATATATTTTGTTTGTAAGAAATTCATTAGAATTGGTTTCATATTTTCAAATGAATTCATCTTTGATTAATTTCAAGATCCATTGAAAATTCATTTGCTTGCTCGTTTAATTTGTAACTTCAATTTTAGTTTTTTAATTCGCTTTTAATTAAAGAAGAAATTAGAAGATTTTGAACTTGCCTCATTTTTCTTAAATACATCATAAGGAGTATATATGAGGCTTGTAATTAAATTTTTTCTAATTTATCTTCTTCTGTCATTAAGAAGATCTATAATTTATCAGAAATAATATCTTCAACTGTGCTAAATTTTAATTAATTGGTCCTTGTCATGAGCATATATGAATTCATATTTATTATATTTTATAATAATCTATATGTTGATAGACTTGCAATAGATTTATCAATGAATCATGAGGATGAAGATGAAATATCTTTCTTCATCTTCATTCATTTTAGAATCGAGGATGTAAGTAGAATTTTCATCAATGTTTGTTTTAACCCTTCAAATCAAGTTTCAACGAAAGATATTTTTCCTAAAAAAAATTATTTAACTTCTTCTGACATTGCATTTATTTATGTAATGAATTATAAAATTTGTAACATTTATCTCTTGTCTCTTTGGTTTTGAACCATTAAGGACAGAGTGTTTGTATTTTTGCTGAATTTATCACATTTTTAACGGATTTTTCAATGCTTGAAAAATAAAGTACCAAAAGATATCTACTTTCCAAAAGTAATATCTTATAATATTCCAGATCTTTGCTTAAATTTAAGAAAATTATCTTTTTTATTTAATAATTACCAAAGAAATAATAATTGTTACTTTCCAAAAGAGCCATCTTATAATATTTCAGTATTTTGCTTAGCCTCTAAGCATATTATCTTTTATAATAATAGTATTTCTTAACAACAAAGTTTCATTTATAATTATATATTTAACATCAAGAATGTTTCTCTTGTTTAATAATTCACCTTGTTTTAAGAGTCTCTTTTATTATATAAGATTATGTTATATGTTGCTCAAATTTTTCTTTTTTTTTATTCTTTAGATCTTGTCTTTTAAAATAAGATGTTCTTTAAGTTTTAATAAATAAGTGTTTTTATATATCCCTAAGTCTTGTATAGCCATGATGGTGTAAATAGGAAGGATGTTAGAGATTTTTTTGTATTTCACCATGCTTTGATAAATAAAGATTGTTCATTCCTCCCATTTTTATCGATTCATATTAATGGCCATCATTGCATGATGCTTGATATTTAAGTCTTTATTGTTGATGCTCTAGATAATTCTCCTGTAGAGGTTTATATTCTTTCATCACAAAATGGCCATAAATCCCATTCATCTTGAAAGGGTTGTAAGTCCTATTTTTGTTAAGCTAGAAGATAATTCTCTAATGAGGTTTATACTTAGTTTGTTTTATCTATGTGGTGATTTGTTACAAATTCTTGCATCATCTTCCTCCCCTTTTTTTTCCCATTTTTAATATGGCTTCTACTTTTTTTTTAAGTAACTTCAATCTAACTAAGAGAAATAATATTAATCAAGAACTAAATGGCGAGTTCCCTGAAAGAAGAAGACCTAAATAGATGGTTTCTCCCCAAAATTGATAAACTATCATTTATCAATGAACTAAAATGAAGATGTTAAAGTTATTCAACCTTCATCATTACACTTCCTAGGTTTCTATCCCTTCAAACCTGAGAAGTCTAGACGGATGGTTCACACACTCTAAACATGTGAGGCCCTTCACCTAAATAAAAATCATATCTATCATTATGAGAGAAAATCAATCTCCCACTCCATCCAAAATGAACTTTAGTCTTAATGAGCTACACAATAAGTTAAGACTAGAGAGTCAAGGAATACTTCAACCAAGTATGATAATTTTCATACTTGGTATTTTTACTTCAAGACAACGCCTCAAATAAATGATTTATATTTTCGAAAATGAGAGAAAGAAATAGTCAAGCCAAAGAAACTTATTCTTTTGTAGCATGGTTTTGATTATTATGCTCAATCTGCTCAAGTTGTTTTAACTACCAAAAAATGAAACGAAAGCAAGGAAAAATAATTGCATCTTATCCTCCATTAGTTGTAAAATGGTGGATGATAAACCTTTAGAATTAGCTCTTTGGAAAAAATAAGTTGATCCACAAATTCTAAAGAATTTATTGTAATTAAACAACTTAATTATAGTAATAGATACTAAATAATCATGATCATCTTTTAGCCTAGAGTCTAAAATCAATCGATACTTAAACAAAAGGTTTAGCCCAAACTAGCAAAGCTTCGTAAAAGCTTTACTAGTATAAACCCATTTGTAAAAACCTTTTATCCAACCAACCTCAAATTTTAAGTTAGACCCTCTTAAGACAATCAATTTGATTCTAAATTTAAGTGAAAAGTTTGTAGAGCTTGAAGATATCAATATGAAGATTCAAATGAATCCTCAACCAAATGATATCAATCAAGTAATATTGAAAAAAGTTCAAATCTTTTTCAAGAATTACAAGATTCTCATCCTCCTTTGATATCCAAAAACTTTCTTATCCAAAGAAAAATTTGGAAAAACATTATTATAAAAACCACTCCTCGACATTATTTGAGGAAGATACTCATTTCATAGGAAATTCTATGATGGAGATTCTTTATATGAATGGAATATTGATGGACTAACATCAAATCATTCATACCCTTCATAGAATGCTTATGTTTGCTTTGTTCAATCTACATCAAAACCCATATTTTCAGCCATCATTTCAAGAATCTCTGAACTCAAAAGGATGGTGGGATAATTTTCATGTCCTCAAAGAAGACCTTAAAATTGACTTAAGTACTAAGGATCTTCCAAAAGAACAAAGAAAAACTAATGAAAATTGGTATAATCTTCTCAAACAATTATATCATTTTGTTGGATCCATTGGAGATCAAGGAGAAAAACTTTTTACAAAAATTAAGATGTCCATCCTAACCCATTTTGATGGTACAAGGATATATTTCAAAGATCATGACACTTTATGATGCCAGAGCCTTCACCGAAGCAAAAAATTCATTGAAGGCTTCCCAATCTATTTATCAAAAGGTTAAAGTTTCTCTTACTCACGATGGAACAATCCCATATGAAATAACATATGGAAACCATTTCGTATTAAAAAGATTATTATATTCGATCTTAAATTAAAAGATCAAATGAAAAGAGAACGTACTGAGAGACAAATTTTGGTGAATGAAATAATTCAACAGATCCTCGTAACTTTATTTTCCAAAATAGAAAACACAAAACTTTTTCCTAATCATGAAAAATCATGTCATAAAAAATGTGATAAATTCATGAAAAAAACACAAGCACTCTCATCCCTCCGGTTTTAAAACCAAGAGACAAGAGAAATAAAATGTTACAAATGTGGTCGTGTGTCATTATGAAATAAATGCAATCCAAGAAGAAGTTAAATGAACTTCGATTGACGAAGGGTTAAACAAACCGATGAAAATTCTACTTACATCCTCAAAATAAGATCATGAAGAAGAACATATTTCATCTTCATCTCACTGATAAATTGATAAATCACAAGTCCTAAAAGATAGATTATTATAAATATATAATAAATATGAGAGGTCTGTGTATGCTCACCCATAAGCAAAAAGACCAATTAATTAAACTTTGAGCACAAGTTGAAGATGATTCAACTCGTGATAAAATTATTGATCTTCTTAATTATAAAAAGAAAGATAAATTAGAAAAATTTAATTACAAGACTCCTATATACTCCTTATCTGAAGTATTTAAGAAAAATTCAAGTTCATCATCTTAATTCTTCTTTAGCGAGCTAAAACTAAATTAAAGAAACTAAAATTAGAATTTCAAATTAAAATGAAAGTAAAAGAAAATGAATGTCATCTAATGGATCTTGAAATTAATCAAGAGCCCAATTCATTTGAAAATATAAGTGATTCTAATCAAGAACCGTGTTCTACAAAATATGCAAAAGGTAATATACAAGAAATGGTATATTTCATTAAATTAATTATAAATAAAGAATTTATTTTACCAAATTTACTTCTAGTTGATAATGGAGTGATTTAATTGTATACAAGAAGGAATAATTCCTTCTAAATATTTTAAAAAAATAAGCCAACGGTTAAAGGCAGTCGATGGTGAATCTTTACAAATTAAGTATAAATTATCATATGTGGCCATGTGTCAAGATGATATTTGTATTCAAATGCCTTTTATTTTTCTCAAAAATTTGAGACAACACATTATTTTGGGAACTCCTTTTCTTCTTAAAATAATGCCTATCACTAGAATTGATGATAGAATTTTCTTTGGGATAAAGAAATCACATTTTTTATCACCAATCCTAAAGAAATTATCATAAATAAAATGAATAGCTTAATAAGTCTATGCATATAAATTATTTACAAGAAGAAATTATTAGTTTAATTATTAAACAACAAATTTCTTCCCAAAATTAAAAGCAAAATTGCCACCAAGAATTCCAAAAGGAAGTCTTGGTGACAACTCATCTTTCTAAAGAAAGACTCATGTAGGATCTACATTGATAATTTCAATGAACGAGACATTCACCAAAAGCCTTGTCGATGAATGAGCACTACCTTTTTTATGCAAAGAAGATTTATTTATTAAAGAAAGGAAATCAATCCTAAGTCAGCATTCTATGTATGAATCGTAAAAAGGAAAGAGGAGACCGCACTTGTAATTAATTACAAGCCGCTAAACAAAGTTTTAAAATGGATCAGATATCTAATTCCTACTAAAAGGGATTTATTAAATAGATGCAAAAATATTTTCCAAATTTGATTTAAAATTAGGATATTGGCATCTAGAAAGAATCGATCTATAAAATAGCATTTACGCCCTTGACATAATGGAACGTAATGCCCTTTGGTTTAAAAAATGTACCTTTTGAATTTCAACATATCATGAATAATATATTTAAAGATACTTTAGTCTATATTGATGATGTTCTCGTGTTTTCAAATAATATTGATGAACACTTCAACCATCTAAAAACATTTAAATGGTTAATTTTAAAAAATGGATTAGTTATTTCTGAGCCAAAAATCAAATTATTTCAAACTAAAATAAGATTTTAAATAATATATCCAATGCTTCTATTATACCAATTAAAGAAGTATTGAATTTGCTAACAAATTTCTTGATATCATTTTAGATAAAACCATATAAGTTCTTAGAGCTCAATTATGTAAATGATTTCAAAATCTTGCCAAAGATGCCCCACTCTTGACAGATTAAAAGATCACCATGGTACACTCATACCATGGCAAGATAAAATTAAAGAAAGGGTTCAAAACCTTCCCCAATCTTTAATTACTCCAAAATTGTTGAGATGCCATAAGGCTATGGAGGTATCTAAAAAAAAGAATTCTAAAGAAGAATTCTTTTGTTTTGTAAATGGAATCCTACCAAAAGAATTCCATTATCAAAAAGAAATGCTTTCTGATTAAGTGCATCTCAAAATTAAGATGATTTACTTAATCAAGATTTTCTCAGAATATTCTGCCAAATACATCATTGAACAAGATGTCAAAATTTAGTTTCAAAAAATTTTTTTATCCATGGAAATCAAAGACTTTGTCTTTTGATTTTGACATCAAATTCATTAAAGGTAATAAAATTCTCTTCATTTTTCTAACTTCTTAGGACGATCGTGGATCTCCCATGGAAGAATGACTACCCTAACCAAGGATGTCTTTCGGAGGTCGCATGACGCCTAATGGCAAAGATAAATTCAATAAAGCATGATCAATTTACAAACTTATCTTTATGGTACTTCCTCAACTACTTGCTGAAAAGGGTGAACCTCTAAAGCTACAACGCCATCCCTAAAGATGTCATTGTAAAGAATGCTTTATTTCTCAAAGAAATAATATTATTGAAGTAAATCTCATTATTCAATAAATAATCTCTTATTTGAAAGATATTTGGAAACAATTTTCCCATTTGAATCTAATCTCTCAAGAGAAAATTATGAAAAATCTAATACAATAAATGATTGAGATTAATCATGTTCGGATCGAGAATACATTTTGTATCAAATGCTATACAAAAGATCTTCATCAAAGAATGGGGTCTAACTCCATTCCAAGAGAATATGTATTCTTATCCTCCACTAATTTACAAAATTGCATAATTGGTGCTATGTGTTTATGATGAAGGCATTCTTCCTTCTCAATGACAAATGAAGTATTCATGGATGTTCATAATGAACAAAGATATTATCAACAAAGAACTCCAAAGATGGTTCTTCGATGGTGAAACTATTTTGGAGCAGAATTAAATATTCTTCCAGATCCAATCAAAGAAGTCTTCAATGACTGGATGGAATCTTCCCCCAAAATGAGGGCTATTAATCCAAGAAAAATGATTCAAGGACAAAATCTTGCTCATTTCTTCACGGACTGCCAAATCCCATGGATTTGAGTCGAACGTTATACTGGAAAGGACCCCTTCAATCAGTTGGTCCTTCAAAGATAATTTTTACTAAAATGGTGGAATTCAATCAACATTGAGGATAAGCTCAAGCAAATTAAAGCCATTATTAAAGCTTATTCTAAATTAACGATCCCTCAAAAAACTATGGATTTTGAGCTATCAGTAGATGAGGTACTACAAAGCATCAAAAGATGTTATCCTCATGAGACCGAGATTCAACATAAGGAACGTCTCAAAAAAATCTATGAAAATCAACTCGCCAAGGTGTTTAATCACCCTATCTATATCTCAGTGACAAGTCTTCTGACGGCGTCGACGTGGAATCCACCGGAGAAACTTAAATTCATAAAGGCATTCCACCGTAAGAAAATTGCTACTTTCCAAAAGCGCTTATCTTCACCAAGGAACCTACTTTACATAAAGTGGGTCCCACCAAAGAAATAATTGCTACTTTCCAAAAGTAGCCATCTTATAATATTCACCTTTGCTAGCCTCTAAGCAAAGTATCTTCTTTATTTAATAATAGTATTTTTTACAAAGAAAGTTTCTATTTAATAATTATACCGCTGATTAACTCTAAGCTGTTTCTCTTTATTTAATAATTGTACCTTTGCTTCTAAGCAAAGTCTCTCATGTGCCTCCACCTCTATATAAGGAGGCTCTGTCTATGTATTATGTGTGCTCAGTGCTCAGTTTTTCCTTCTCTTCTTCTCTTCTATTCTCCTCTTATATTCTCCTTAGTTCTTCCTGCTTCCTACCTACTATCATCGTGTAAGTTATGTTTAAGTTTTAATAAATAAGTGTTTTATATATCCTAGTTTAAGTCTGGTATCAGAGCCATGATGGGGTAAATCCCTAGGGAGGGAAAGGATGTTAGAGATTTTTTGTTATATTTCACCATACTTTGGATAAACCAGTACTTTGTTCATTCCTCCCATGGCTTTATCCCATCTTCATCGCAAATGGCCATCCTGTGATGCTCGAGATGGTGATAAGTCATTCTTTGTGACTATGGGATAATTCTCCGTTGAGGTTTATATTCCTCTTCATCAAAATGGCCATAAATCTATTGTGTGTGAGGCTTGAAAGGGTTGTAAGTCCTATTTTGTTGACCCCTGGAAGATAATTCTAATGGAGGTTTATACTTAGTTTGTTTTATCCTTATGTGGTGATTTGTTCAAACTCTCCTCGCATCATCTTCCTCTCCCTTTTCCCCTTTTGATTATATGGCTTCTACTCTTCTCAAGTAACTTCTAATCTAACGATTAGAGAAATAATTTAATCAAGAACTCAAATGTGAGTTCCCTTGAATGAAGAAGACCTAAATAGATGGTTCTCCCAAGATTGATAAAACTATCATTTATCAATTTGGAACTTTTGATTTTAAGGAAAATCTTCAGTGAAAATTGTAGAACAAACCATTATTGTAGATCAAATGGATAAAACCATTTATCTACTAACGTTTGAAGATATGCATAAATATATGCAAGATTTTAAATATATTCATATAGGGATGATACAGATAGCATTCAAACCTTTAACCCTTAAAGGTCTAAATGCTTCTATTTTAGCAAGCCTAAGAGATGGCAGATGCCTTCACTGGGCTCAATCCCAAATGAGTGTTGTAGAGACTAGCCTATGTCACATGCCAATCTATTTCAACACCTTTCCTAACCTGACTTTATCTCTTTCTGATATAAATCTTTCTGAAGCTCTAAAATTATATTTATAAATTATGATTTTTCCCGTTCTGAAACTATTGCTCTAATTTTTAGAATTTATTTTTGAGTTTTAAATACTCTAAATCCTAGAGTTCAAAAAGTTGTTCAACCAGCCGAACAAACTACTCTGATTGAAACAAATCTATTAGCATCCCATATTGCTACTAACAGAGTGATTAAATGGAATGAGGTGGTATTTCCTGACTCATGGACTATACCATCTATGGTCACACCAAGACCTTCCATTAATCAAGATGTAGATCAGATAATTCAAACAACTGATGGCGATGTTGAAGTCAGATTCAACCCTCGTCGATCCATCACACTTCCTAGGGTTTCTATCCCTTCTGAAACCTCAGAGAAGTCTAGATCAGATGGTTCACACACTCAACCATCAGGCCCTTCACCTAAATAAAATCATATCTATCATCCAAAGGAGAGAAAATCAATCTCCCATCTAAATGAACTTTAGTCTTAATGAGCTACATAATAGGTTCTAAGACTAGAGAGGTTGTTCTGAAGGAATACTTCCAACCAAAGTATGATAATTTTCATACTTGGTATAGAAGTTTTACTTCAAGACCAACATCTCAAAATAAATGATTTATATTTTGAGAAAATGAGAGAAAGAAATAGTCAAGCCAAAGCAACTATTCCTTCGGCATGATTTTGAGTTACTATGCTCAATCTCAAGTTGCTATTTTAACTACCAAAAATGGCAATGAGCAAGGAAAAATAATTGAAGCATCTTATCCTCCATCGCTTGTAAAATGGTGGATGATAAACCTTAGAATTAGCACCTAAAAAAATAAGTTTCGATCCACAAATTCTAAAGAATTTATTGTAATTAAACAACTTAATTATAGAATAATATACTTCAAATAATCATCATCATCTTTTAGCCTAGAGTCTAAAATCGATCAGATGCTTAAACAAAAAGTTTCTAGCCCTGAAACTAGCAAAGCTTCAGAAAAAACTTCTACTAGTATAAACCCATTTGTGAAACAACCACCTCCTAAATTGTTTCTTAAGTTAGGTCTCTCTCCTGAAGACATTTAGAATTTGATTCTAAATTTAAGTGAAAAGTATGTAGAAGATATCCAATCGGATGAAGATTCAAATGAATCTCAATCAAACCGAGCATCGATCAATCAAGTAATATTGAAAAGTTCAAAACCTTTTTCAAGAATTACAAGATCCTCATCCTCCTTTGATATCCAAAACTTTCTTAAAGAAAAATTTGGAAAAATATTATTATAAAACCAACACCTCGATTTATTATTTGAGGAAGATAATTTTTAGGAAATTATGATGGAGATTCTTTATATGAATGGAATATTGATGGACTTTCAACATCAAATCATTCATACCCTTCATCGAATGCTTATGTTTGCTACTGCTGTTCAATCTAGACATCAAGCAAAACCACATATTATCGCTCGAGCCATCATTTCAGGATTCTCTGGAACTCTGAAAGGATGGTGGGATAATTTTCTCACTATTCCTCAAAGGGAAGACCTCCTTAGCAAAATTGACTTAAGTACTAAGGATCTTCCAAAAGAACTGCAAAAACCTAATGAAAATTTGGTCTATAGTTTTCTCCAAATAATTATAGATCATTTTGCTGGATCCATTGGAGATCAAGGAGAAAAACTAGCTCCTTACTCAAAATTAAGATGTCCATCCTTAACCCATTTTGATGGTACAAGGATATATTTCTAGATGCCATGACACTTTATGATGCCAATAGCCTTCACCGAAGCAAAATTCATCAAGGCCTTCCCAATCTATTTGCTGAAAAGGTTAAGGTTTCTCTTCACCTCTACGATGAAACCATCCCATATGAAACTCTTACATATGGAAACCTTATTTCTACATGTATTAAAACTGGATTAGCAATTTGCTCTGATCTTAAATTAAAAGATCAAATGAAAAGAGAATGTCTACTTGAGCAACAGAATAATTCAACAATTCATGATCCTCGTATCCTTATCTTCCAAACACAAGGAAAACATAAAAACTATTTTTTCCTAAGCATGAAAAGCATGTCATAAAATGTGATAAATTCAAGACAAACACAGTATTCTCCCCGTTCTAAAACCAAAGAGACAAGAGAAATAAAATGTTACAAATGTGGTCGTATAGGTCATTATGCAAATAGATGCACCATCAAGAAGAAGTTAAATGAACTTCAGATTGATGAAGGGTTAAAATAAACCCTGATGAAAATTTTACTTACATCCTCTGATTCTGAAATAGAATCAAAAGATGAAGAAGAACATATTTCATCTTCATCCTCATCAGATTCAAATAAATATGATCTTTCAATAGATAGATACATAATATAATAAATATTCAGAATGCAAAAGCAAAAGGACCAATTAATTAAACTTTAGCACAAGTTGAAGATGATTCAACTCGATAAAATTATCGATCTTTAATGATAAAAGAAAGATAAATAGAATTTAATTACAGCCTCTATATACTTTTATCGTATTTAAAAATATTTTTTTTTTAATTTTAAGAGCTAAAATAATTAAAGAAACTAAAATTAGAAGTTCAAAATTAAAGAGCAAGATCAAATGAATAATCTCAATGGATCTTGAAATTAATCAAGATGCCAATTCATTTGAATATAGCATTCTAATCAAGAACCGTGTTTCAAAATATTAAAAAAGGCAATATACCGAATGGTATATTTTCATTAAATTAATTATAAATAAAGAATTTATTTTACTAAATTTAATCTATTGATAGATGATTTAAATTGTATACAATAAGGAATAATTCCTTCTAAATATTTTGAAAAATAAGCTATGGTTAAAAAAGGTGAATCTTTATAAATTATATAAATCATCTACTGTGTCAAGATAAATATTTGATTCAAATGCTTATTTTAGTCAAAAATTTGCACAACACATTATTTTAACCTTTTCTTCTTAAAATAATGCCTATCACTAGAATTGATGATACTAATTAAATATTTTCTTTTGGGATAAAGAAATCACCATTTTTATCACCAATCCTAAAAGAAATTATCATAAATTAAATGAATAGGCTTAATAATAAGTCTATGCATATAAATTATTTACAAGAAGAAATTGATAGTTTAACTTTTAAACAACAAATTTCTTTCCCAAAATTCAAAGAAAAATTCAAAATTGCCACCAAAAATTCCAAAAGAAGTTTGTGGTGACAACCCAATTGCTTTCTGGGAAAGAAAGACTCATGTAGTGGATTTCCCGTACATTGATAATTTCAATGAACGAGACATTCCCACTAAGGCTCGTCCTTATCAAATGAATGAGCACTACCTTGCTTTATGCAAAGAAGAGATTGTTGATTTATTAATGAAAGGAATAATTCGGCAATCCTACTCCCCTTGGAGTTGTACCGCATTCTAAGTTATGAATTTGGAAAAGGATAAAGGGAGACCATGACTTGTAATTAATTACAAGCTGCTAAACAAAGTTTTAAAAAATGGAATAGTTATTTCTGAGCCAAAAATCAAATTATTTCAAACTGAAATAAGATTTTTAGGCCACAATATATCCAATGCTTCTATTATACCAATTAATAGAAGTATTGAATTTGCTAACAAATTTCTGATATCATTTTAGATAAAACCACATGCTCTAGAGCTCATGTAATGATACCAAAATCTTGCAAAGATGTAGCTCTTTGGCCAGTTAAAAAGAATCCCCCACCATTATTTGAAACTCATACCATGGCAGTGCACATAATTAAAGAAATGGTTCAAAACCTTCCCTATCTTAATCTTGCTAACCCTACTAGTTTCAAAATTATTGAAACAGATGCCTCGATAAGGCTATGGAGGTATCTAAAGCGAAAGAATTCTAAAGAAGAATTAGTTCACTTTGTTTCTGGTAAATGGAATCCTACTCAGCAAAAGTATTCCATTATCAAAAAAGAAATGCTTTCTGTGATTAAGTTCATCTCAAAATTCCAAGATGATTTACTTAATCAGCATTTTCTCCTTCGTATTGACTGTTCTTAGTCAAATACATCATTGAACAAGATGTCAAAAATTTAGTTTCAAAATAAATTTTTGCATCATGGCAATCGCAGCCGTCTCTATTTGATTTCGACATCAAATTCATTAAAGGTAATGAAAATTCTCTTCCTCATTTTTTGACCCAAGAATTCTTGCAGGGACGATCAGGGGTGGATCACCCCGCATGGAAGAATGACCACTCCTAATCGAGGAAGTCTTTCTTTTCATGGAGGTCGCGGCCGTGGCTGCTCTAATGGCAAAGATTCGTCAATTCAACAATTGGCATGATCAATTTAAAGACATATCTTTATGGTACTTCCTCTTCAACTACGGTTGAAAAGGGTGAACCCTCTAAAAAAGCTGCAACACCATCCCTAAAAGATGTCATTGCACAAGAACCTATTTATTTCTCTAAAGAAATAAAATAGAATATTATTGAAATTAATCCCTCTGATTATTCAATAAATAATCTGTGGGCCTTATTTGAAAGATATTTGGGAAACAATCCTTTCCCATTTGAATCTAATCTCTCAAGAGAAAATTATGAAAAAATCTTAAAACAATTAAAGTGTATTGAGATTAATCATGTTCGTGATCAGACGAACCATACAATTTTGTATAGCAAATGCGTTATACAAAAAATCTTTCATCAATGTGAATGGGGTCTAACTCCATTCCAAGAGAAAAATGTATTCTTATCCTCCACTAATTTACAATACAAAATTGGCATAAATTATTGGTTCTATGTGCAAGCAATGATGAAGGTCTTCTTCCTTCTCAATGACAAACGAAGGCATTCATGGATGTTCATAATGAACAAGGATATCATCAACAAAGAACTTCCAAAGATGGTTCTTTGGTGGATATTTTGGGAGAATTAAATATTCTTCCGATCCAATCAAAGAGGTCTTCAATGGATGGAAGCGCCCCAAAATGAGGGCTATTAATCCAAAAATGATTCAAGGACAAAATCTTGCTCATTTCTTCGGACTACCAAATCTCATGGATTTGGGAACGTTATACTTGTAAAGGACCCCTTCAATCAGCTGGTCCTTCAAAGACAATTTTTACTAAAATGGTGGAATTCAATCAACATTGAGGATAAGCTCAAGCAAATTAAAGCCATTATTAAAGCTTATTCTGAATTAATGATCCCTCAAAAAACTATAGATTTTTAGCTATCTGTAGACGAGGTACTACAAAGCATCAGAAGATGTTATCCTCTAACATCCTTCCCCTCCCCAGGGATTTACCCCATCATGGCTCTGATACCAGACTTAAATCAGGATATATAAAACACTTATTTATTAAAACTTAAAAATAACTTACACGATGGTAGTAGACAGGAAGCATTCGATGAAGGGTATGAATGATTTGATGTTCAAAAAGTCCATCAATATTCCATTCATTCAAATAATCTCCATCATAGGAATTTCTTACGAAATGAGTATCTTCCTCAAATAATAAATCAGGAGGAGTGGGTTTCCGCTAAGGCTCATCCTTGTCAAATGAACGAGCACTACCTTGCTTTATGCAAAGAAGATATTGATGATTTATTAAAGAAAGTAATTAAATCATACACTTCTAGCATTCTATGTTATGAATTTGGCGAAAAAAAAAGTAGACTTGTAATTAGAAGCTAAACAAAGTTTTAAAATGGATATATCCAATTCTAATAAAAGGGATTTATTAAATAGATTGCATAATGCAAAAATATTTTCCAAATTTGATTTAAAATCGATATTGGAAGATCAGATAAGAAGATCACTATAAAACAGCATTTACGGTGCCCTTTGGACATTACGAATGGAACGTAATGCCCTTTGGTCTAAAAAATGCACCTTTTGAATTTTAGCATATCATGAATAACATATTTAAAGATTATTTTAAATATATTTTAGTCTATATTGATGATGTTCTGGTGTTCTCAAATAATATTGATGAACACTTCAACCATCTAAAAATATTTAAATGATTAATTTTAAAAAATGGATTAGTCATTTCAGAGCCAAAATCAAATTATTTCAAATTAAAATAAGATTTTTAGGCCATAATATATCTAATGCTTCTATTATACCAATTAATAAGTATTAAATTTGCTAACAAATTTCACGATATCATTTTAGATAAAACCAGACGGTTCTTAGCTCTCAATTGTATGATTTCTATCAAAATCTTGCCAAAGATGTAGCCCCACTCTTTGACAGACTAAGAAAGAATCTCCCACCATGGTTTGATACTCATACCATGGCAGTGCGCAAAATTAAAGAAAGGGTTTTGCAGTCTTAATCTTGCGGACCCCAATAGTTTCAAAATTGTTGAAACTGATGCCTCTGATAAGGGCTATCGAGGTATCTTAAAATAGCGAAAGAATTCTAAAGAAGAATTAGTTCACTTTATTTCTAGTAAATGGAATCCTACTCAGCAAAAGTATTCCATTATCAAAAATGAAATGCTTTATGTGATTAAGTGCATCACAAAATTCTAAGATGATTTACTTAATCAGCATGTTCTCCTTCGTATTGACTGTTCCTCAGTCAAATACATCATTGAACAAGATGTCAAAAATTTAGTTTCAAAACAAATTTTTGCATCATGATCGCACTCATCTTATTTTGACATCAAATTCATTAAAGGTAATGAAAATTCTCTTGATTTTTTTGAGTGAATTCTTTAGACTGTGGATCACCATGGAAGAATAACTACTCTAATGAAATCTTTTCTTTTCATGGAGGTGCCACGCTCTAATAAGATCGTCATTTCAACAATTGGCATGATCAATTTGCAAACTTATCTTTATGGTACTTCCTCTTCAACTACGGATGGGGTAAATCCCTAGGGAGGGGAAGAATGTTAGAGATTTTTTATTACATTTCACCATGCTTTGGATAAACCAGTACTTTGTTCATTCCTCCCATGGCTTTATCCCATCTTCATCACAAATGGTCATCCCTGTTGCGTGATGCTTGATAGGGTGATAAGTCTTGTTTATTGTTGACTGTCTAGGATAATTCTCTAGTAGAGGTTTATATTCACATCTTCATCATAAATGGCCGTAAATCCCTATTGTGTGAGGCTTGAAAGGGTTGTAAGTCCTATTTTTGTTGACTGTCTGGGAAGATAATTCTCTAATGGAGGTTTATACTTAGTTTGTTTTATCCTTATGTGGTGATTTGTTTCAAATTCTCCCTGCATCATCTTCCTCTCTCCCTTTTTCCCCATTTTTGGTAATATGGCTTCTACTTTTTTTGAAGTAACTTCTAATCTAACGATTAGGAGAAATAATAATTTAATCAAGAACTCTGAAAAAGAAGAGTTCCCCTTGAAAGAAGAAGACCTAAATAGATGATCTCTCCCCAAAATTGATAAAATTAACATTTATCAATTTGGAACTACAGTTGATGGCGATGTTGAAGTTTATTCAACCCTCGCCAATCCATTACACTTCCTAGGGTTTCTATCCCTTCTGAAACCTCAGAGAAGTCTAGATCGGATGGTTCACACACTTCTGAACCATCGGTCAAGGCCCTTTGCCTAAAAAAATCATATCTATCATCCAATGAGAGAAAATCAATCTCCCACTCCATCTGAAATGAACTTTAGTTTTAATGAGCTACACAATAGGTTCTAAGACTAGAGGTTGTTCAAGGAATACTTCAACCAAAGTATGATAATTTTTGTACTTGGTATAGAAGTTTTACTTCTCAAGACCAACTCTCAAATAAATGATTTATATTTGAGAAAATGAGAGAAAGAAATAGTCAAGCCAAAGCAACTATTCTTTTAGCATGGTTTTCATTACTATGCTCAATCTGCTCAAGTTGCTGTTTTAACTACCAAAAAATGGCAAACAGAGCAAGGAAAAATAATTGAAGCATCTTATCCTCCATCAGTTGTAAAAATGGTGGATGATAAACCTTTAGAATTAGCAGCCTTCAGAAAAATAAGTTCTGATCCACAAATTCTAAAAGAATTTATTACTATAATTAAACAACTTAATTATAGTAATAGTATACTTCAAATAATCACTGATCATCTTGTTAGCCTAGAGTCTAAAATCGATCAGATGCTTAAACAAAAGGTTTATAGCCCTGAAACTAGCATATCTTCAGAAAAAGCTTCTACTAGTATAAACCCATTTGTGAAACCTTTTATCCAACCACCTCCTAAACTAGCTCTTAAGTTAGGACTCTCTTCTGAAGACATTCAGAATTTGATTCTAAATTTAAGTGAAAAGTATGTAGGAGCTCTTGAAGATATCAGTCAATCGGATGAAGATTCAAATGAATCCTCAACCAAAACTGATACTGATCAATCAAGTAATATTGAAAAAGTTCAAAACCTTTTTCAAGAATTACAAGATCCTCATCCTCCTTTTGATATCCAAAAACTTTCTTATCCAAAGAAAAATTTGGAAAAACATTATTATAAAAAACCCACTCCTGATTTATTATTTGAGGAAGATACTCATTTCAGTAGGAAATTCTATGATGGAGATTCTTTATATGAATGGAATATTGATGGACTTTCTGAACATCAAATCATTCATACCCTTCATCGAATGCTTATGTTTGCTACTGATGTTCAATCTAGACATCAAGCAAAACCACATATTGTTGCTCGAGCCATCATTTCAGGATTCTCTGGAACTCTGAAAGGATGGTGGGATAATTTTCTCACTATTCCTCAAAGGGAAGACCTTCTTAGCGAAATTGATTTAAGTACTAAGGATCTTCCAAAAGAACAGCAAAAACCTAATGAAAATTCGGTCTATAATCTTCTTCAAAAAATTATAGATCATTTTCGGATCTATTGGAGATCAAGGAGAAAAACTCGCTTACTCCAAAATTAAGATGTCCATCCTTAACCCATTTTGATGGTACAAGGATATATTTCTACAGTCATGACACTTTATGATGATGCCAATATTTGGAAGCAAAATTCATTGAAGGCCTTCCTAATCTATTTGCTGAAAAGGTTAAGATTTCTCTTCGCCTCTACGATGGAACCATCCCATATGAAACTCTTACATATGGAAACCTTATTTCTGCATGTATTAAAATAGGTTTAACAATTTGCTCTGATCTTAAATTAAAAGATCAAATGAAAAGAGAACGTCTACTTGAGCGCAAACAGCTTGGCAAATTCTGCGATCAATTCAACTGTGATCCTCATGTACGTCCTTTATCTTCCAAACACAAGGGAAAAACACGAAAGACTATTTTTCCTAAGCATGAAAAAGCACATCATAAAAAATGTGACAAATTCACGCACAAAACATAGCACTCTCATCCCTCTGGTTCTAAAACTAAAGAGACAAGAGAAATAAAATGTTACAAATGTGGTCGTACAGGTCATTATGCTAACAAATGCATTATCAAGAAGAAGTTAAATGAACTTCAGATTGATGAAAGGTTAAAATAAACCCTGATGAAAATTCTGCTTACATCCTCTGATTTCGAAAGATAATTAGAAGAAGAAGAAGATCATATTTCATCCTCTTCTCGATAAATGTCGATAAATCTAACTTTTGCAAATCCTGTCAACAGATAGATTATTATGAAAATATAATAAATATGACAGGTCTGTATATCTCACCCACGAGCAAAAGGACCAATTAATTAAACTTTTAGCACAAGTTGAAGATGATTCAACTCGTGATAAAATTATCGATCTTCTTAATGATAAGAAGAAAGATAAACTAGAAAATTTTAATTACAAGCCTCCTATATACTCCTTATCAGAAGTATTTAAGAAAAAATCTGAGACAAGTTCATCATCTTCTAATTCAGCTTCTTTAGCAAAGCTAAAAACTGAATTAAAGAAACTAAAATTAGAAGTTCAGCAAATTAAAGCTGAGCAAGAGCAAATGAATGGTCATCTAATGGATCTTGAAATTAATCAGAAGACGCCCAATTCATTTGAAAATCTAGAAGTCGATTCTAATCAAGAACTAGGTTTCTTACAAAATATTCAAAGGGAAATATACCAGAAATGGTATATTTCCATCAAATTAATTATAAATAAAGAATTTATTTTACCAAATTTAACTGCTCTAGTTGATAGTGGAAGATTTAAATTGTATACAAGAAGGAATAATTCCTCTAAATATTTTGAAAAAAATTAAGTTAAAGGCGTGACGGTGAGTCTTTACAAATTAAGTATAAATTATCATCTGTGGTAGTGTGTCAAGATGATATTTGTATTCAAATGCCTTTTATTTTAGTCAAAAATTTGACACAACACATTATTTTGGGAACTCCTTTTCTTCTTAAAATAATGCCTATCACTAGAATTGATGATACTGAAATTCAGTGTTTTCTTTGGGATAAAGAAATCATATTCCGTTTTATCACCAATCCTAAAGAAATTATCATAAATTAAATGAATAGGCTTAATAATAAGTCTATGCATATAAATTATTTACAAGAAGAAATTTCTAGTTTAACTTTTAAACAACAAATTTCTTCCCCAAAATTCAAAGAAAAAATTCAAAATTGCCACCAAAATTTTTAAAAGTTTGTGGTGACAACCCAATTACTTTCGGGAAGAAAGACTCATGTAGTAGATCTCCATACATTGATAATTTCAATGAGCGAGACATTCCCACTAAAGCTTCTTGGATGAACGAGCACTACCTTGCTTTATGCAAAGAAGAGATTATTGATTTATTAAAGAAAGGAATAATTCGGCAATCCTACTCCTCTTGGAGCTGTATTCTATGTTATGAATTCGGCAGAAAAGGAAAGAGGAAGACACTTGTAATTAATTACAAGCCATTAAATAAAGTTTTAAAATGGATCAGATATCCAATTCCTAATAAAAGGGATTTAATAAATAGATTGCATAATGCAAAAATATTTTTCAAATTTGATTTAAAATCAGGATATTGGCATCCGATAAAAGAAAGAATCGCTATAAAAAATAGCATTTATTCCCTTGGACATTACTGGAACGTAATGCCCTTTGGTTTAAAAAATGCACCTTCAATTTGATATCATGAATGATATATTTAAAGATTATTTTAAATATATTTTAGTCTATATTGATGATGTTCTGGTGTTCTCAAACAATATTGATGAACACTTCAACCATCTAAAAATATTTAAATGGTTAATTTTAAAAAATGGATTAGTCATTTTAGAGCCAAAAATCAAATTATTTCAAACTGAAATAAGATTTTTAGGCAAGAACTTGCATTCAAAATTTAACTCATTCATTTTTTTTCGTTTCAGATATATTTTTTTAGTTTCTAAAAGACAAATAAATTTAAGACATAAACTAAATAATTTCTATCATCTTCACCAACTTCTATTTTAATTTCCCTAATTGTTCAAATAGATTCTATCTCAAAATATAGTTCTATTAGATTATTTTGATCTTGCCATAGATAATATATAATCTAAAATTTTAAGGACCGTTAGAGATCTTTTTTGTTTTTTGTTTCTTGTTATTATTTTTTTTATGTTTTATTTTAAAGTAAAATATATTTAATTGTAATTGTTATTTTTAAAAAATATTTAAAATATCTAAAAGTTATTTTGACTTTTGAGTGTTTTAAAATAAAATTATTTATTTTAAAATAATTAAAAAACATTAAACAAATATATTATTTTAAAATAGCATAAAAGAAAAACAAAAAATACAAAATAAAATTTATCCCAATATTAGTATTTCTAAGCCTTTCTTTTAAAAATATTTCTTGAGTTATTCATTTTGATTTTTGTTTCATTTTTCTTAAAAGATCGGTTAAATAGAATAAATCGAATAAATTAAAATTAGTTAAAAAGTTTAATATAAATATATAATTTTGATTGTAAATGTTTAATTATTTGTATAGATTTATAGATTTTTAATGTATAAAATTTATTAGATTGTTTTAATTAATTAGTTTATTAAATAAATAAATTTTTTTTATATGCTATTCGGTTTAATTGAAAATCGAATCAAATAAATTGAATTATAGTTTGGTTTGATTAGTTTGATTTTATATGTTATTTGGATGGTTCGATTATTTTAAGTTATTTTTGTTCGGTTTGTTTGGTTTAACAAAAAATTCAATCGAACTGATCAAATGCTCACCCCTACAAGTAATTTAGAACATGAGAATTAGAAGTCATTAACTAACAGATGATGAGTGTCAGCTACTATTAATGTTAATTGACAAGTATCATTAGATGATGGTGATGATGACTACTGATATTGATCAATTAATCTGCGTTAGATGATATTGGGCAAAGCTTTAAGATTTTATGTAGATATCATATTTCTTATTACAAAAATTCATATCTTTATTGAGTAACAATATGGCTTAAATATAATTTATGTTTGGAGTCCTTTTAATTTTTTGACAACAAAATTTACCACTAGAGTTTTGAAAACATTAGACATAAAAATCATAATTTTAAAATAATTTCTAATATATGACCACTCTATGGTCATCACTATAAACCTCTCCTAGGATTCTAAGAAGATTTTTTTAAAAAAAATTAGCTTAAAGTTATCTAAAAGTGTTCAAAAGTATTTACATTAAAAAAATAATTCTTAGGATATGAAAACACCTAAAAGGTATATATGAGAATGATATTAGATAACTAATCCTTAAGTTAGCTAATGATACTAGTGCACAAAGCTCAATCCTTAGAGACATGTAACTTGCCATAATTTGGCCATTTTTGGTTTTTATTTTCTTAGGGCATTTACATACATACAATTCTTATATATTACATATCTAATATCTAAATTTTGATATTTATATATATAACACACAAATCTTTAATATTATATAAAAAATAACACCTTTATTATTTTTTACAAGCATACCAAAGGTGTTATATTTATAAATATTAAATTTTAGGTGTTAGATATAAAAAATATAAGAATTATATATATATATATATATATATATATATATATATATATATATATATATATATATATATATATATATATATATTTAATGAACTTTAAATTTTTTTTGTTTAAATAAAAAAAAAATTTGGTTATACAAGCTTTGGAATTTTTAAAATTTGATAAAAAAATATTTAGAAATTTTTAAAATTCTAAAATATTATTTCCTCCTAAAATCAAATTCTCTCTCTATGGTCCAATGTAAAGCTATCACAATTTTTTCTTTTTTATATTATTTATTTAAAAATTAGCCACATATTATTTTTTTGAGAGATATAACTATGACTGACCGCAAAGATTCATAATTTCTATATTGAAGTTTTGATCTTCCTTCATTATTATGTAGATTGCTCTTATTTGAATGAATTTAAACTATGATATATATTTTAGGTTCATTTAAAGCCATATGATAGAACAAATTGACATAGGGTCATTGTCCATAAAGGGATTTTTCATGTAATGCACATACTGTTTGATCTTAGATTGGATAATCAAGGTAAATCTATACTTAACCTAAGGTTAATCTCTATAGTTAATTGAAAAAGTGTCATAAAGATATAACTCTATGAGGATAATATATCATAAATTCAACCTTCAAGTGGAAGAATATTGTGTTATAAAGAATAATTGTTTAAAGTCTCACTTATATAATTGTAATTTTTTTGGATAATTTTTTACGAATAATTTCTAGTAAAAATCTTTTAGAAGAATAGATAAATGGTGATTTTAAATTTAGAACTTAGGGCAAAGTTTGTTTGATTTAGGGTTAAACTCTTGGCATAATAGTCTCCTCAAACTTGTTATGATTAATTGCTTAAGCATATAGTTAAGGCCAAGAAGAGTTTAAAAATTAAGAAAAAAAAAACATAGCAACCTTTAGATTGATTGCCTTTGCCAATTCTTAAATCACTTTCTTTAGTGTCTTCCTAGTTACTATGATCCTTCTGCTCTAACTCACTATTAGCAAACGTTTTTGATTAAAACGATGAAGCAAATCTGTTCAGATATAACCCCTATGAAATTTCCACACTTTTGCGATATTTTTTGCAAGAACTATCGTTGACATGATCAACATGTTCTTGAACAATTCAGAAACCAACTCTTAGAGCTTCTCACTTCTTCTATTTCTTAATTTTATCTACATGAACTTTGTCAAGAGATTGAGGACATAAAGTCAAAATGCGTAGAAGCTATTTAGTCTACAAAGTTCTTAATTACTTGAAGAAGTTTATCAATATAAAATTTAGAGATAGAAGAAGTGAGAAGCCCAAAGTGTTTGTCCTTTATTGCTCAAATATATATATATATATATATATATATATATATATATATATATATATATATATATATATATATATATATATATATATATATATATATATATATATATATATATGATATTGATGATGAAATGGCACAAAAGTGAAGACAATTTGTAGAAATAGGCATAATTGCATCTGAATAACTTGGTTCTATTTTAGTCAAAAGTGTTTGTTGGTGGTGAATGAGCAGAAGGATCACTTATACAGTTAATAAGAAAGGTAATCAATTTAATGATCATAGTTTTATTTTTTATTTATTATTATTATTATTATTATTATCTTCTTTCTTTCACAGATTTTATGATTGCTTGTCAAAGAGGTGGAAAACTAGTTCTTGCAGGCCATCGATGCAACAAAGAAATATGATAAACGCATTTCATTCAAGTAAGTTGAGGGTAAACATAAGAAATTATGATTGATCAATGACTTCGATTTTATGTTTAAAAAAATTAGGTTAGTGTATTTATTTTTAAATTTTTGAAAAACACATATGAGATATTTTCACATATTTTTGAAACAATATTTTGAAAATAAAAGATAAATGCAAGTTTAATTATATTTTAAAAAATAAAATAAAGATTTTAGTTGATGATACAATTTGAATAACCTATAAACAAAAAAAATGTATTATTTATTTGATTGATTAATTTTAATATTACACTTTGGTACCCCCAATTTCTCTTCATTCAACGTATGTAATGTTCATTTCGTGTGATGCTTTATTAATTTCGTGTGATGCTTTATTAATTTCATGCATCGATCGTATGGCGGGAGATCCCCGTCCGATCAACAACCCTAAAGCAAGTGTACTCGATGATTCAAACATACTGGTTACTGAAAACCCTAGAGGACCGCCACCTCATGCTCGCAAGCAATAGCTACAATATCTTCACCAGCATCGCTTCTTCAGAGGTCGTCGGATCAACTATCTCAAACCGGCACCTTATCACGGATTCCACAATGGCGCTAATGGCCTCCTCGAAGGTGAAAATTTAGTGTGCAGAAGAAAGGACACTGGTGATTAGTGCTTCAGTTTCCTTGGAACGGATGATGTTAAGGAAAGGTCAGAGTAGAGAATGGGGTTGATGAAGCTCCATCGATTGGGTCCTAGTTGGAGGCTGGCAGTGGAGGGCTTTGAAGGATCCAGATGGCCAAGTGGAGAAGGTGTTGCACCTATCTTTAACGTGGAAGAGAGTTTTTTTTTTAGAGAAGAATGAGTCATTATTGGGATCTTGATTTATTTTAGTCTCCGTCAGATAGAGAATGCCCAGAATGTGAAATTGAACTAGTCTTCTGTAACCCGAAACATGGTCTTTATAGCTTGGAGGCCTACTACATTCCATGAAGCGATGTTTGAGAGAAGAGCTTAGTAGATTAAATGGGTTAGAAGCATGCCACTTAGTGTTTATTGACTTAGATTAAGAATTCTTAGCTTTTGAGGTGTTCTTGGAGGTCATGGCTTCAAAGCAGTCCTCAGTTAAAGAAATGAGACAGACAAGGTGAGTTTTGCAGGATAGGAACACTTGAAGGAGGAGGTGGATCCATGGGAATTGTAGCAGACTGAGTTTAAATAAGACCAGGTGCTAGCTGAGGAGGGAGAACTTGATTTAGATCCTCAAGTAAACCTTTGGAAGTTTGGGGCTGTTATGATAGTGTGGTGAAGTGAGAAAGTGCACTGTAATGTCATTTGATATTTGTATTTGGCCTTTTGGAGATTTTAATGAAAAGTATATTTTTAATTTGATTTGATAGTGTAATGATTATAGAAGATTACGATCCAATTTTTAAAATAAAAAATTTGTAATATTCATCAATTTTTAAGCAATAATTTTTTATTTTTTATAATAATTTTATCATTATATTTTTAGACAACTGTAATAAAATCAAAGCAAGATTTTGAGTGATAAGATTATTGATAGAGAAATAAATATGCAGTTTAAGTTACATAAAATGAAAGATCAATTTTAAATTAAACTATTTAATATTTAATTAATTATTCAAAAGTTATGTTTTTAACTATTATAAATAATTTAATTAAAAAATTCCTTGAATAATTACTAAAAGAAATTAATTGATTTTAAAATTAAAATTAACGATTCTTGCTACTAAAATAGAATACAACTTTAATTATTGATCTATTTCAAAATAAACCGTTTTCAAATGAAAAAATGATTATTTATTAAATAAATTTATATATTAATAATTTTAATTTAGCTTATTATCAGAATAACATAATAATAACTTGATTGTCTTTTTAAAACAATCTCATTCACAAAAACAATTAAAATAATTAAAAACTCTCCTCCAAAAACTTTGAAATGATAACATACATCCATTTCAAAATATAGCTCTCACAAATTTCTTTTATTTTTAAAATTTATCAATTTATTAAATAAAAAGATTCTTTATTTTAAAATGATATATCATATATTTATTTAATAAATCCTCTCTCATATTATATAAACCAATATGCTTACATCAAAGATTTAATGAAATAAAGAAGATTTTTATGTCTTAGTTTTGTATTAAGATCTCACACACAAAATATATAAATAAAAAAATCACATAAACATTAAAATTTTTATGTGAAAAACCTTAAAAAAAAAAAAACATTGGGCTTAGCCTAATTTAAAAAATTTCTATATAAATGAAATTATATGAGTTTGTTTTTTCCTATAATTGGGGAAAAGGATATAAGATCGAGCATCTATTTGATCTCTTATGATTCTAGTAGAAGTAGTTGAGGATGATGATGATGGTCGTGTAATGGTGGTTAAGTGAAGATAGTAAAATCAGATGGTCAGGAGACAATGATAGGAGATGACAATAGTTGTACAATAGCAATTGGGCAATGGTGGTCAAATTATGAAAATTAAGCAATGATGGTCAAGCAATGACAATTGTATGATGGTGATTATATTAGGACAAAGAAGCGATGAAATGCATTACAATTGGATGACAATGGTGGTCGAATAACAACAGCTGGGCAAATGCATTTGATGGTTGTTTTCATCAATGTTGACCATCGAGAAGAGTTTTAGAGTTCTTTAGATCCCCAAGCTTTCTTCAATTTCAAGTCTCAACCCCTCTATATATGAAGAATGGAGTCTATAAGCTCTCTTTCACTCCATGTCTCAACCTTCTATATATAAAGAATGGAGTCTATTTATAATTTTTAAGAATAACACTCTAATTATTTTTTTGTCAAGTTTCAAATACTCCATCAAATTATTTTGATTCCTTTGATCATGGAATATTTATTTAATATTTAAGTGTTATAATAACCTCAAAATCGGTAAGTTTAAACTCATTGAACTCCTCTTAATAAGATGCTTAGTTGACTAATAAAATACAATATTTGAAGATTATTTAACTCTTCAACTAGTGTCTCAAAAATTTTAATCATATTTTAAATGTTTGATTTGAGCTTCATTCAATTAATTCATTACTATTTTTTAGTATCATTAGATTTGTCATGTTAAGGTGCTCTTTTTGACTTTAAATTTAGTAAAATTTAAGTTGAATGGTCTTAAGCTTAATTTTCAAAAAATTTAATTCAAATTATACATTAAGATTCATATTTTATCAATTAGATTTTTGATAATGTATCATTTGCCCCTTATTTTAAGATAACAAAACCTATATCATCAATATATATGTATATATATATATATATATATATATATATATATATATATATATATATCTTATAGTCTTTAAGAAAATTTATGGCATGAAACTATAGTTTCAAAAAATTACTAGTAAATTCTCATATTCTATAATTTCACCTTTCTATGTGGTCGATGCAATCATTAGAACAAAAATTGCTAAAAAAATAGTTTCAAAATTCTTAAAGTGGCTGTTGATTGTAGTGATTTTGTTGGGCTTTCAAAGTGCTAAAATTAAGTTCATGAAGTCATAAATATATATTTTAATAACCCAATAAATGGTCAATTTACCTGCTTTGGTCCAAAATAAGGCTCTACATAAGCTTGCCTTTTAGCTTGATATCGATGTCTAATGTTAATCAAAATTAGTGATGATAAACATCGACATGAGTTTTGATTCCATTGAAATAATTTGAAATGTGTTGCAATTAAAACAAAAATTGCATTTTTACAACAAACTTCGAGAGAGAAGAGACCACTCGTTGGAAGTTGATGTAAGATTTTGAAGATTTGAAGATTGTTGAAGATTTCAAGAAAAAAAATCTTCGATGGTGATATTAAAGTTCGAAAGATTGAATAGTTTTGAATATGACTTTAAACTAAAGCTTCTAATTTATCCAATTATTGAATGGTTGTTTTAAGCTTGATTAAAATTTTTAATCAAATTGTTAAAGGCAATGAATTATCAATTATTATATAAGAATGATTTGTATTTTTGAAAATTTACCTCTCATATGACCTTTAGATGTATTCGAAACATATTTCTGATCTTTTAAGTCACCACATCCTTTAGATGTATTGAAGTTCTCTCACCAACACACCCCTTTGAAGGTCTTACTTATCTTCAATAAACTCTACATCAAAAATTACATCATGAAATAAACATCTACGTTTATTTCAACCACTAATTCAATCATAAAGTCTCTCATTGTCATCACGCCACCATTCTTATAATAAGAAGGGGATCAAGCGATTGAACAAATGAGAATTAGAAGCCATCATCGATGGATGATGGACATTTGTTAATATTGATGTTAATTGACAAGTGACATGTTTTATCAACAATCAATGTTAGGTGTTATCAAACAAAACTTTTAAATTTTCTACCTATATTTCTCAATACTAAAATCATTTCTTAAATGTGTAAAAGTATGGCTTAGTTATAAATTTATGTAGGGAACACTAGTCTTTTTTATCAAAAATTTGGACACTTTACTGATGATCCAAAAATACAATGTGAATATTGAAATGCTATTTTACATATCTTACAACTTCTAGTAACTTGAAATTGACCTATACTGGGCATATGAAATTCATCATCAAAATGCTCAAGTTAACTATCATCAAATAAAATTTTGAGGACGTTTGACGCCATAAGTAACTTCGAAAAAAATTCTAAATACAATTCTTTGTGTTTTACATAGACCCATATGGACTTCAAATGAGGTGTTATTGATATTGTTAGTTTTATCTCACCAAATTATGTTATGTGAGTAATATGACTATTGAAGAGAAAGATTGAATGATCTCAAAATTAATTATTTAAATTTATGGCCTTAATATTTAGGTGAGTAAAGATCTAATAAATACTTCTAAATTTATACTTGATCATATGAATGTTTTGTGATATATTAGTTAACTATATTTGGATTTTTCTATAATTAAATTAAACTCCAAATTAAAGTCTAATTAAGCTTTTGTTTTGGTTTGAAAAGTAGTTTAATTGATTTAGTTATTGAATATTTTGACTATAACTATTTGGTTTGGCTAATTTATAAACCAAAGCATCTAAACTAACTAAATTCACACCCTAATTTAAAGTAGTTAGTTCAAATGGAAGCCACTGGTTTATTTAATGTTTGTTCATATAGATTAAGTCTAGTTTAGATTAGTCAAGGGGAGATTCAAAGTCTAATTGAAATAAGTTTATTGGGTTAATGCTTAATCAAGATATTAATTGATGTTAATTGAGTTAAGTTTGGTCAGAACTAGACCACCTGCCAATATGGGGTGAAGTGAGTTTTTAAGTTCTAGCGAGTGTCTTAATTATTAGGCTTAAATCAATTTGATTTTAATGTAACTTTAAGCCAAATAGAACATCTAGGTTTAGGTCATTAGCTTCAACTCAAGTAGATTAACTATGCTATAAGAGTATGTATAATCTTAGGTTTTTACTAATTATGATATAATATAGGGTTTATAATAGTTTAAAAAGGTCTAAATTAGACTACTAGGCCACCTAAAAATAAAAAAAAATGTTAAGATGGGTTAAGGATCTAAACTCTTCATATAGGTTTATTAAGAGAGAAAATTTTTAAGAGAAGGCCACTAAAAAGCTATATTAGGTGTGTTAGGGTTATCCTAGAGTTTAGGATATAATCTAAAGCTTATAAGATCATAGGTGGATTACTAGATTGTTAAGCTTACTTGGGGTCTTGGGTGGAATCACCAATTAAGAGCTTTTCATTTAGTATCATCTAAGTAACATATGCTAAGGAGCTTGGTCATACGATCTGTGGTTGAGCTAAATCTAAGCTAAAAAAAAAGTTTAACATGAGATATTTATAAAACTTTTGACATTATGATTTGTCACTTCATTGTAGAGATGCAATGGGTAAAGGCAATGGTGGAAAGTAGATTGTGGGAAGCTTAATGACGAAGTGGTTGGTTGTACATACATAGGTATGCAAGACAACAATAAGCATGAAGCTTTAACCAAGTTGAAGAACATAACATGTAATAGTAGAGCAATTGAAGGAGAGAACATCATGTGGTAGCATGGAGGGTAAAAGCAATAAATGTGCATGATTCTTTAACACATCAACATAATTTGAATACTTTAATTAGATTAATAACTTTTGCTTTTTTTAGTATAGGAATTAATAATTTATATGGGCTTTTGAGTGTGCTTTAGAGGCAATTTTAAATAATAAAATGACCACTCATTATGTGCTCTCATATGTCAAATTTATTGAGATCCATAATATGCTAGAAATTATGCCTACACATATGATTGAGATTATACCAAAATTTAAGATTATATTTAAAGATTAAACTAATAACATTTGATAAAAGCTTCATTTGGTAAAGATAACATCCAATAGAAATTGTTGCTAATAAGTATCGAAATGAAAAGTTGATTTAACTAAATAAAAAATTATAGCACTCTAAAATTCTAGATTTATGAAAATGGATTAGCCACCAAAATAACAAATTAGAAAAAAAAGAAGAATAAATAATTCCCCTAAGCAAGTGAGAAATGGAGGTGATACAATGAATAATAAACAATTGGGATATTTACATACATAGCACATAATTCTTATGCATTTGCACATCAAAAATTTAAAGATTAATATTTACAATTATAGCACTTTTTCTTTGCATAAAAAAGTGCATTTCACTTTAATAGATTAATAATGGTGGTATTTTTTTCTACAATATTAAAAATTTAGTTGATATTTATGTAAAAAAGAAGTTTTGAAGGTTAGATATGAAAATATTTAAAAATTGTGTGCCATGAATGTACATGCCCCTAAACAATTTTGTAGAAATCTTAAGTGATTGGATAAGCTTCACAAGTTTTTGAAGATCTATTAATTTTGAGATACATAACCGACTTATATAAATTATAGATTAAAAAAGGAGATAAATATAATATTAATGATTAATATTTAATATTCAAATTTAAAAGTTGAGATAGAAATTTGGTAGGAACATAAGTTTTTTCTTAGACTGTAATTTAGATGAATAAAAAGCAAAAATATCAAATATATATTTTGGTTGTATATTTCTTTTTTTGATAAATAAAATATGTTTGTACACGTTTTATCTTTATTTTCATCAAACGGTTTCAAAAAGAATATTTTTTAGGGGCTTTTACATACACTATCACCCTCTTCTTACATATTTACAAATTAACCATTTTTTAACATGAAAATTTTAAATTGACAGTCAAATATTGAAATTCATAACAAAAATCCAAACTATATTTTTCATTTTTGTAAAATTCATAATATTTTGATCGTGGCATGCGTAAATACATGAGTCTCATAGGATGAGGATCTTGTAATTCTTGAAAAAGGTTTTGAACTTCTAATTTTAGTTTCTTTAATTCAGTTTTTAGCTCTGCTAAAGAAGCTGAATTAGAAGAGGATGAACTTGCCTCAGATTTTTTCTTAAATACTTCAGATAAGGAGTATATTGGAGGCTTGTAATTAAAATTTTCTAATTTATCTTTCTTCTTATCATTAAGAAGATTGATAATTTTATCACGAGTTGAATCATCTTCAACTTGTGCTAAAAGTTTAATTAATTGGTCTTTTTGCTCGTGGGTGAGCGTATACACGATGGCAGTAGGCAGGAAGTAGGAAGAACTAAGGAGAGTACAAGAGGAGAATAGAAGAGAAGAGGAGAGGGAAAAACTGAGCACTGAGCACACATAATACACAGGCAGAGCCTCCTTATATAGAGGTGGAGGCATAGGAGAGACTTTGCTTAGAAGCAAAGGTACAATTATTAAACAAAAGAGAAACGTTGCTTTGAAGTTAAATAATTATTAAGCAACGGTATAATTATTAAATAGAAACTTTGATGTTAAGCAAAGTTACTATTATTAAATAAAAGATACTTGCTTAAAAGAAATGTCTGAATATTATAAGATTGCTACTTTTGGAAAGTAGCAATTATTTCTTTTGGTGGGACCCACTTTATGTAAAAGGTTCCTTCTTTGGTGAAGATAAGCGGCTACTTTTGGAAAGTAGCAATTATTTCTTCTGGTGGGTATGCTTTATGAATTTAAGTTTCTGTGGTGGATTCCGTCGATCAGAAGACTATATGCCATGATATAGATAGGGTGATTAAATACCTTGGCGAGTTGATTTTCGTAGATTTTTTTGAGACGTTTCTTATGTTGAATCTCGGTCTCATGAGGATAACATCTTTTGATGCTTTGTAGTACCTCGTCTACTGATAGCTCAAAATTTGTAGTTTTTTGAGGGATTATTAATTTAGAATAAGCTTTAATAATGGCTTTAATTTGCTTGAGCTTATCCTCAATCTTGATTGAATTCCACCATTTTAGTAAAAATTATCTTTGAAGGACCAGCTGATTGAAAGGGTCCTTTCCAAGTATAACGTTTCAGCTCCAAATCCATGTGATTTGGCAGTCCATGAAGAAATGAGCAAGATTTTGTCCTTGAATCATTTTTCTAGGATTAATAGCCCTTATTTTGGGGGAAGCTTCCATCCAGTCATTGAAGACTTCTTTGATTGGATCTGGAAGAATATTTAATTCTACTCCAAAATAGTTCCACCATCTGAAGAACCATGCTGGAAGTTCTTTGTTGATAATATCTTTGTTCATTATATTTTTAAGTTTTAATAAATAAGTGTTTTATATATCCTGGTCAAGTTTGGTATTAGAGCCATGATGGGGTAAATCTCTGGGGAGGGGAAGGATGTTAGAGATTTTTTATTGTATTTCACCATGCTTTGGATAAACCAGTACTTTGTTCATTCCACCCATGGCTTTATCCCGTCTTCATCGCAAATGGCCATCCTTGTTGCGTGATGCTTGATAGGGTGATAAGTCCTATTTTTGTTGACTGTCTAGGATAATTCTCTGGTAGAGGTTTATATTCCCATCTTCGTCACAAATGGCCTAAATCCCTATTGCGTGAGGCTTGAAAGGGTTGCAAGTCCTATTTTTATTGACTGTCTAGGAAGATAATTCTCTAATGGAGGTTTATACTTAGTTTGTTTTATCCTTATGTGGTGATTTATTTCTCCCATCATCTTCTCTCTCCCTTTTCCCCATTTTTTGGTAATATGGCTTCTTCTTTTGAAGTAACTTTTAATCTAACGATTAGGAGAAATAATAATTTAATCAAGAACAATGGCGAGTTCCCTTGAAAGAAGAGACCTAAATAGATGGTCTCTCCAAATTGATAAAACTATCATTTATCAATTTGGAACTACATGATGGCGATGTTGAAGTTGATTCAACCCTCGATCCATTACACTTCCTAGGGTTTCTATCCCTTGAAATCTCAAGTCTAGATCAAATGGTTCACTCACGAACCATGGTGAGGCCCTTCCTAATAAAATCATATCTATCATCAGTGAAAATCAATCTCCCACTCCATAAATGAACTTTAGTCTTAATGAGCTACAGGTTCTAAGACTAGAGAGGTTGTTGAAGGAATACTTCCAACCAAAGTATGATAATTTTCATATGGTATAGAAGTTTTACTTCTCAAGATCTCAAAATAAATGATTTATATTTCGAGAAAATGAGAGAAAAAAATAGTCAAGCCAAAGCAACTATTCCTTTGTGGCATGGTTTTGTAGTTACTATGCTCAATCTGCTCAAGTTGCTATTTTAACTACCAAAAAATTGCAAATAGAGCAAGGAAAAATAATTGATGCATCTTATCCTCCATCAGTTGTAAAAATGGTGGAAGATAAACCTTTAGAATTAGCGACCTTCAGAAAAATAAGTTCTGATCCACAAATTCTAAAGAATTTATTACTGTAATTAAACAACTTAATTATAGTAATAGTATACTTCAAATAATCACGTCATCTTTTAGCCTAGAGTCTAAAATATGATGCTTAAACAAAAGGTTTATAGCATAAAAACTTAAAAGCTTCTACTAGTATAAACCCATTTGTAAAACCTTTTATCCAACCACCTCTCGGCTCTTAAGTTAGGACCCTCTTGAAGACATTCAATTTGATTCTAAATTTAAGTGAAAAGTATGGGAGCACTTGAAGATATCGGTCAATGGATGAAGATTCAAATGAATCCTCAACGATGATGATCAGTAATATTGATAAAGTTCAAAACCTTTTCAAGAATTACAAGATCCTCATCCTCCTCTTGATATCCAAAAACTTTCTTATCCAAAGAAAAATTTGGAAAAACATTATTATAAAAAACCCACTCCTCGATTTATTATTTGAGGAAGATACTCATTTTAAGGAAATTCCATAATGGAGATTCTTTATATGAATGGAATATTGATGGACTTTCTGAACATCAAATCATTCATACCCTTCATCGAATGCTTATGTTTGCTACTGTCGTTCAATTTATACTTCAAGCAAAACCACATATTGTCGCCATCATTTTGATTCTCGAACTCAAAGGATGGTGGGATAATTTTCATTGTTCCTTAAAGGAAGACCTCCTTAGCAAATTGACTTAAAATCAGGATCTTCCAAAAGAATAACAAAACCTAATGAAAATTTGGTCTATAATCTTCTCCAAACAATTATAGATCATTTCTTTGATCCATTGGAGATCAAGGAGAGAAAAACTCTCCTTACTCCAAAAATTAAGATGTCCATCCTTAACCCATTTTGATGGTACAAGGATATATTTCTCATGATGACACTTTATGATGCCAATAGCCTTCACTTGGAAGCAAAATTCATTGAAGGCCTTCCAATCTATTTCTGAAAAGGTTAAGGTTTCTTTTCTCTGATGGAACCATCCCATATGAAACCCTAACATATGGAAACCTTATTTATTATTAGCTATATGCTCTGATCTTAAATTAAAAGATCAAATGAAAAGAGAATGTCAACTTGGTGAAAGCTTGGAATTCAGAACAATTCACTATGATCCTCAAATTTATTTTCCAAAAATAGAAAAAAAAAAAGAAAACTAAGAAATGAAAAATCACGTCTTAAAAATGTGATAAATTCACGCAAACACTCTCGTCCCTCACGGTTTAAAACCAAAGAGATAAGAGAAATAAAATATTACAAATGTGGGTCTGGTCATTACACAAATAAATGCCTTGTCAAGAAGTTAAATGAACTTGATTGATGAATGGTTAAAACAAACCGATAAAAATTCTACATCCTCGATTAAGAATGGAAGAAGATGAAAGAACATATTTCATCTTCATCCTCATCGATTGAATAAATCTAACATTGCAAGTCATCAGAGATAGATTATTATAAAAATATAATAAATATGACAGGTCTGTATACGTTCACCCTTGAGCAAAAGGACTAATTAATTAAACTTTTAGCATAAGTTGAAGATGATTCAACTCGTGATAAAATTATCGATCTTCTTAATGATAAGAAGAAAGATAAATTAGAAAAATTTAATTAAAAGCCTCTTATATACTCGAAGTATTTAAGAAAAAATTTGAGACAAGTTCATCATCTTCTAATTCAGCTTCTTTAGCAGAGCTAAAACTGAATTAAAGAAACTAAAATTAGAAGTTCAAATTAAAAGCGCGAAATGAATGGTAATCATTTTTGAAATAAGACTCCAATTCATTTGAAAAATATAAGGCGATTCTAATCAAGAACGTTTCTCTACAAAATATGCAAAAGGTAATAAATGGTATATTTCCATTAAATTAATTATAAATAAAGAATTTATTTTACCAAATTTAACCAGTTGATAGTGAGCGATTTAAATTGTATACAAGAAGGAATAATTCCTTCTAAATATTTTGAAAAAATAAGCCAGCGGTTAAAGGCAGCCGATGGTGAATCTTTACAAATTAAGTATAAATTATCATCTGTGGTCGTGTGTCAAGATGATATTTGTATTCAAATGCCTTTTATTTTAGTCAAAAATTTGACACAACACATTATTTTGGGAACTCCTTTTCTTCTTAAAATAATGCCTATCACTAGAATTGATGATACTGGAATTAAGTGTTTTCTTTGGGATAAAGAAATCACATTCCATTTTATCACCAATCCTAAAAAAAATTTCATAAATGAAATGAATAGGCTTAATAATAAGTCTATTCATATAAATTATTTACAAGATGAAATTGCTAGTTTAACTATTAAACAATAAATTTCTTCCCCAAAATTAAAAGCAAAAATTCAAAATTGCCAAGAATTCCAAAGGAAGTTGGTGACAACCCAATTACTTTCGGAAAGAAAGACTCATGTAGTGGATCTCCCATTACATTGATAATTTCAATGAATGAGAGACATTCCCACTAAGGCTCATCCTTGCGGATGAGCGAGCACTACCTTGCTTTATGCAAAGAGAATGATTTATTAAAAGAAAGGAATTATATCCTCTCACCGCATCAGCATTCTATGTTATGAATTAAATGGAAGAGGAGACCATGACTTGTAATTAATTACAAGCTAAACAAAGTTTTAAAATGGATCAGATATCCAATTCCTAATAAAAGGGATTTATTAAATAGATTGCATAATATAAAAATATGTTCCAAATCTGATTTAAAATCAGGATATTGGCAGATTCAGATAAAAGAATCAAATCGCTATAAAACAGCATTTACGGTTCCCTTTGGACATTACGAATGGAACATAATGCCCTTTGGTTTAAAAAATGCACCTTCTAAATTTCAGCATATCATGAATAATATATTTAAAGATTATTTTAAATATATTTTAGTCTATATTGATGATGTTCTGGTGTTCTCAAACAATATTGACAAACACTTCAACCATCTAAAAATATTTAAATGGTTAATTTTAAAAAATGGATTAGTTATTTCAGAGCCAAAAAATCAAATTATTTCAAAAAATAAGATTTTTAGACCATAATATATCCAATGCTTCTATTATACAATTAATAGAAGTATTGAATTACTAACAAATTTCTTGATATCATTTTAGATAAAACCATAACATTTCTTAGGAGCTCTTTATGTATCTTATTTCTATCAAAATCTTGCCAAAGATCACTCTTTGACAGATTAAAAGAATCCCCACCATGGTCTGATACTCATACCATGGCAGTACGCAAAATTAAAGAAAGGGTTCAAAACCTTCCCTGTCTTAATCTTGCGGACCCTACTAGTTTCAAAATTGTTGAAACAAGTTACCTCTGATAAGGGCTATGGAGGTATCCTAAAGCAGTGAAAGAATTCTAAAGAAGAATTTGTTTGCTTTATTTTTAGTAAATGGAATCCTACTCAAAGTATTGCATTATCAAAAAAGAAATGCTTTCTGTGATTAAGTGCATCTCAAAATTCCAAGATGATTTACTTAATCATTTTCTCCTTCATATTATTTGTTCCTATCAAATACATCATTGAATGATGTCAAAATTTAGTTTCAAAACAAATTTTGCATCTTGTCCTTGTCTTTCATTTCATCAATTCATTAAAGGTAATGAAAATTCTCTTCATTTTTGACGTGAATTCTTGCAGGAGACGTCGGTGGATCACCGCATTGAAGAATGACTACTCTAATTAAGGATGTCTTTTAGGTGGATCAACATGGCATGATCAATTTGCAAACTAATCTTTATGGTACTTCCTCTTCAACTACGATTGAAAAGGGTGAACCCTCTAAAAGCAACACATCCCAAGATAAATTTTGAACTTTATTTCTTTAAAGAAATAAAATAGAATATTATTGAAATTAATCCCTCTAATTATTCAATAAATAATCCGTGGGCCTTATTTGAAAGATATTTGGGAAACAATCCTTTCCCATTTGAAAAAAATCTTAATATAATTAAAGTGTATTGAGATTAATCATGTTCATGATCAGACGAACCATACAATTTTTGTAGCAAATGCTTATACAAAAGATCTTTCATCAAATGGGGTCTAACTCCATTCCAAGAGAAAAATGTATTCTTATCCTCCACTAATTTATAGTACAAAATTGGTGTAAATTGGTGCTATTTGCAAAATGATGAAGGCCTTCTTCTCAATGACAAATGAAGGCATTCATGGATGTTCATAATGAACAAAGATATTATCAACAAAGAACTTCTAGATGGTTCTTCTTGAGATGGTGGAACTATTTTGGGTAATTAAATATTCTTCCGGATCCAATCAAAGAAGTCTTCAATGAGGATGGAAGCTTCCCAAAATGAGGGCTATTAATCCCGAAAAAATGATTCAAGGACAAAATCTTGCTCATTTCTTTGGACTACCAAATCCATGGATTTGGAGCGAACGTTATACTTGGAAAGGACCCTTCAATCGTTGGTCCTTCAAAGATAATTTTTATTAAAATGGTGGAATTCAATCAACATTGAGGATAAGCTCAAGCAAATTAAAGCCATTATTAAAGCTTATTCTGAATTAACGATCCCTCAAAAACTATGAATTTTGAGCTATCAGTAGATGAAGTACTACAAAGCATCAAAAGGCGTTATCCTCATGAGACCGAGATTCAACATAAGGAACGTCTCAAAAAAATCTACGAAAATCAACTCGCCAAGGTGTTTAATCACCCTATCTATATATATGCGACAGTGGAGAGTCTTCTGACGACGTCAACATGGAATCTACCAGAGAAACTTAAATTCATAAAGCAGACCACGGAAGAAATAATTGCTACTTTCCAAAGTAGCTTATCTTCACGAAGAAGGAACCTACTTTACATAAAGTGGGTCCCACCAAAAAGAAATAATTGCTACTTTCCAAAAGTAGCCATCTTATAATATTGTACCTTTGTAGCCTCTAAGCAAAGTATCTTTATTTAATAATAATAGTGCTTTAATAAAGTTTCTATTTAATAATTATGTTGCTTAACTAAAAGTTTCTCTTTGTTTAATAATTGTACCTTTGCTTCTAAGCAAAGTCTCTCCTGCTCCACCTCATATAAGGAGGCTCTGTGTATTATGTGTGCTCTTATTTCATTTTTCCCTTCTTTTTCTTATTCTCCTCTTGTACTTTAGTTCTTCTGCTTCCTTCCTACTATCATCGTAAGTACTTTTTTAAGCTTTAATAAATAAGTGTTTATATATCCCGGTGTCAGATGAGCCATTATGGGGTAAATCCTTAGAGGAAATTTTTGTTTTATCACCATGCTTTGGATGAAGTATTGTTCATTCCTCCCATGGCTTTATCGTCTTCATCAAATGGCCATCGTGATGCTTGATAGTGATAAGTCTATTTTTGTTGACATGCGGGATAATTCTCTAGAGGTTTATATTCCCTTCATCATGAAATCCATGAGGCTTGAAAGGGTTTTAAGTCCTATTTTTGTTGATTATCTGAGAAGATAATTCTCTAACGGAGGTTTATACTTAGTTTGTTTTATCCTTATGTGGTGTTTTATTTCAAATTCTCCCTGCATCATCTTCCTCTCTCCCTTTTTCCCCTTTTGGTTATATGGTTTCTACTTCTCTAAAGTAACTTCTAATCTAATGATTAGGAGAAATAATAATTTAATCAAGAAATGGAGTTCTGAATGATGAAGACCTAAATAGATGGTCTCTCAAGATTGATAAAAATATCATTTATTTTGAACTTTGATGAAAATCTTTAAGAACAAACCATTACTGTAGATCAAATGTATAAAACCATTTATCTTCTAATATTTGAAGATTTGCATAAATATATGCAAGATTTTAAATATATTCATATAAGGATGATACAGATAGCATTCAAGCATTTAACCCTTAAAGGTCTTAATGCTTCTATTTTAGCAACCAGAGATGGCGATGCCTTTGGGCTCAATCCAAATGAGTGTTGTAGAGACTAGCCTATGTCACGGAGCTATTTCAACACCTTTCCTGAGTTTATCTCTTTCGATATTTTTTGAAGCTCTAAAATTACATTTACAGCTTTATGGTTATGATTTCCTTCCGGTTTCTGAAACTATTGCTCTAATTTTTGGAATTCATTTTCAAGTTTTAAATACTCTAAAATCTAGAGTTTGAAAAGTTATTCAACTAGCCAAATGAACTACTCTGATTGAAACAAATCTGTTAGCATCCCATATTGCTACTAACAGAGTGATTAAATGGAATGTGGTGGTATTTCCTGACTCATGGACTATACCATCTCCATTCAAGACCTTTAATCAAGATGATAATTTAAATGATGGCGATGTTCAAGTCGATTCAACCCTCATCCATCCATCACACTTCCTAGGGTTTCTATCCCTTCGAAACCTTTAGAGTCTAGATCGGATGGTTCACACTCGAACCCCATTGGCTTCATAAAAATCATATTTATCATCGAGAGAAAATCAATCTCCCACTCCATAAATGAACTTTAGTCTTAATGAGCTACAATAGGTTCTAAGACTAGAGAGGTTGTTCGAAGGAATACTTCCAACCAAAGTATGATAATTTTCCTTGGTATAGAACTTTATTTCAAAAAAGATCTCAAATAAATGATTTATATTTTGAAAATGAGAGAAAAAATGTCAAGCCAAGGCAACTATTCCTTTCATGCATTTTAGTTCTATGCCCAATGCTCAAGTTGTTGTTTTAACTACCAAAAATGGCAAATATAGCAAGGAAAAATAATTGAAGCATCTTATCTTCCATCAGTTGTAAAAATGGTGGATGATAAACCTTTAGAATTATCGGCCTTTAGAAAAATAAGTTCTGATCCACAAATTCTAAAAGAATTTATTACTGTAATTAAACAACTTAATTATAGTAATAATATACTTCAAATAATCATTGATCATCTTTTTAGCCTAGAATCTAAAATTGATCGGATCTTAAACAAAAGGTTTCTAGCACTAACAAAGCTTGAAAAGCTTCCGGTATAAACCCATTTGAAACCTTTTATCCAACCACCTCTAAATAAGTTAGGACCCTCTTAGAAGACATTGAATTTGATTCTAAATTTAACTAAAAGTATGTAGGAGCTCTTGAAGATATCAAATGGGATGAAGATTCAAATGAATTCTCATCAAAACGATATCAATCAAGTAATATTGAAAAAGTTCAAAACCTTTTCAGAATTACAAGATCCTCATCCTCCTTTTGATATCCAAAACTTTCTTATCCAAGAAAATTTAGAAAAACATTATTATAAAAACCAACACTGATTTATTATTTGAGGAAGATACTCATTTGTAGGAAATTCAATGATGGAGATTTTTTATATGAATGGAATATTGATGGACTTTCTAAACATCAAATCATTCATACCCTTCATCGAATGCTTATGTTTGCTACTGTTGTTCAATCTAGACATCAAGCAAAATCACATATTGTCGCTCAAGCTATCATTTTAGGATTCTCTGGAACTATGAAAGGATGGTGGGATAATTTTCTCACTATTCCTCAAAGAGATGACCTCCTTAGCAAAATTGACTTAAGTACTAAGGATCTTCCAAAAGAATAACAAAAACCTAATGAAAATTTGGTCTATAATCTTCCCCAAACAATTATAGATCATTTGACTGGATCTATTAGAGATCAAGGAGAAAAAAACTCGCTCCTTACTCCAAAAATTAAGATGTCCACCCTTAACCCATTTTCGATGGTACAAGGATATATTTCTAACGCATCTTGACACTTTATGATGCCAATAGCCTTCAGAAGCAAAATTTGAAGCCTTCCTAATCTATTTGTGAAAAGGTTAAGGTTTCTCTTCTCTGATGGAACCATCCCATATGAAACCTAACATATGGAAACCTTATTTGCATGTATTAAAACTGGATTAGCTTAATCTTAAATTAAAAGATCAAATGAAAAGAGAACGTCTACTTGAGCGAAGATAGCTTTGTGAATTCTGTGAACAATTCAACTCTGATCCTCAGGTACGTCCTTTATTTTCCAAAAATAGGGGGAAAACACAAAAGTCAGTTTTTCCTAAACGTGAAAAATCACGTCATAAAAAATGATAAATTGACAAACACAAGCTCTCGTCCCTCGGTTCTAAAACCAAGAAGAGAAATAAAAAAATGTTACAAATATGGCTTATTACAAATAAATGCCTCAAGAAATTAAATGAACTTGATTGACGAAGGGTTAAAACAAACCACGATGAAAATTTACTTACATCTCGATTAGAAAATAGAATGGAAGAAAACATATTTCATCTTTATCATGATAAATTTGATAAATATAACTATTGCAAGTCCTGTCAACAGATAGATTATTATAAAATATAATAAATATGACAGGTTTGTATACTCTCCCCCATGAGCAAAAGGACCAATTAATTAAACTTTTAGCACAAGTTAAAGATGATTCAAGTCGTGATAAAATTATCAATTTTCTTAATGATAAGAAGAAAGATAAATTAGAAAATTTTAATTACAATCCTCCTTTATACTCCTTATTGGAAGTATTTAAGAAAAAATCTGAGGCAAGTTCATCATCTTCTAATTAAATTCTTTAGCGCTAAGAATTAAAGAAACTAAATAAGTTCAACAAATTAAAGTTGAAGCAAATGAATGGTCGAATGGATCTTGAAATTAATCAAGATGCAATTCATTTGAAAATATGGATTCTAATCAAGAACCAAGTTTCTTACAAAATATGCAAAGGCAATATAAATTATATTTCCATTAAATTAATTATAAATAAAGAACTTATTTTACCAAATTTAACTCTAGTTGATAGCAATAAATTTAAATTGTATACAAGAGGAATAATTCCTTCAAAATATTTTGAAAAAACAAATGCATTAAAAGTGATGGTGAATCTTTACAAATTAAGTATAAATTATCATCTGTGATCGTGTGTCAAGATGATATTTGTATTCAAAACCATTTTATTTTAGTCAAAATTTGACACATTATTTTGAACTCCTCTTCTTAAAATAATGCCTATCGAATTAATAATCGAATTGATTTTCTTTGGGATAAAGAAATCACATTCCTTTTATCACCAATCCTAAAGAAATTATCTTAAATGAAATGAATAGGCTTAATAATAAGTCTATGCAAATAAATATTATAAGAAGAAATTGCTAGTTTAACTATTAAACAACAAATTTCTTCCCAAAATTAAAAGAAAAAATTAAAATTACCAAAATTCCAAAGGAAGTCATGGTGACAATGCTTTGGAAGAAAGACTCATGTAGTGGATCTCCCGCATTGATAATTTTAATGGTGAGACATTCCACTAAGGCTCATCCTTGTCAAATGAACGAGCACTACCTTGTTTTACACAAAGAAGAGATTGCTGATTTATTAAAGAAAGGAATAATTTGACAATCCTACTCCCTTGGGTTGTCATTCTATGTTATGAATTCAAAAAGGAAAGAGGAGCGACTTGTAATTAATTACAAGCGCTAAACAAAGTTTTAAAATGGATCATATCAACTCTAAAAGGGATTTATTAAATAGATTGCATAATGCAAAAATATATTTCAAATTTGATTTAAAATTAGATATTGCATTGAGATAAAAGAATCGATCTATAAAATAGCATTTATGCCCTTTGGACATTCTGAATGGAGTAATGCCCTTTGGTTTAAAAAAATGCACCTTACAATTTTTTTTAGCATATCATGAATAATATATTTAAAGATTATTTTAAATATATTTTAGTTTTATTGATGATATTCTGTGTTTCAAAATACTATTGATCGAACATTTCAACCATCTAAAAATATTTAAATGGTTAATTTTAAAAAATGGGTTAGTTATTTAGCCAAAATCAAAATTATTTCAAACTAAATAAGATTTTTTAGGCCATAATATATCCAATGCTTCTAACATACCAATTAAGAAGTATTGAATTTGCTAATAAATTTCGATATCATTTTAGATAAAATTAGCTCTACGGTTCTTAGGAGCTCTCAATTATGTATTTATTTCTCAAAATCTTAAAAGATGTAGCCCACTCTTTGTGATTAAAAGAATACCATGGTCGATACTACACATACCATGGATAGTATAAAAAAGGGTTCAAAACCTTCCTGTAATCTTGGACCCTACTAGTTTCAAAATTGTTGAAAGATGCCTTTGATAAGAGTATGGAGGTATCTAGCGAAAGAATTCTAAAGAAGAATTAGTTCTTTGTTTAGTAAATGGAATCCTACTCAAGTATTCCATTATCAAAATAAATATCTCGTGCTTAAGTGCATCTCAAAATTCCAAGATGATTTACTTAATCGATTTTCTCCTTCGATTTGTCCATCAAATACATTATTGAACAAGATGTCAAAATTTAGTTTCAAAACAAATTTTTGTATCATAATGCATCTCTATTCGATTTTGACATCAATTCATTAAAGGTAATGAAAATTTTTCTTCCGATTTTGACCTGAATTCTTGTAGGGACAATCTGGATCACCATGGAAGAATGACCACTCTAACCGAGGAAGTCTTTCTTTTTTGAGGGTCCATGGCCTCATGGCAAAGATCCGATCAATTCAACAATTGGCATGATCGATTTAAAGACATTTCTTTATGATACTTCTTATTCTTTGTTGAAAAGTGAACCCTCTAAAAAAGCGTAACACCATCCTAAAGATGTCATTTACAGAACTTTTTATTTCTCTAAATAAACAAAATATTATTGAAATTAATCCCTGATTATTCAATAAATAATCGTGGACCTTATTTGAATGATATTTGGGAAACAATCCTTTCCCATTTGAATCTAACGCAAGAAAAAATTATGAAAAAAATCATAATACAATTAAAGTGTATTGAGATTAATCATATTTGTGATCAGACAAACCATACAATTTTTTATAGCAAATGCGTTATATAAAAGATCTTTCATCAAAGCGAATGGGGTCTAACTCCATTCCAAGAGAAAAATGAATTCTTATCCTCCATAGTACAAAATTGGTAAATTAGCTATATGCTATGATGAAGGCCTTCTTCCTTCTTGATACGTAGCATTCATGAATAATGAACAAAGATATTATCAACAAAGAACTTCCATCATGGTTCTTCAGATGGTGGAATTATTTTGGAGCATAATTAAATATTCTTCCAGATCCAATCAAAGAAGTCTTCAATGACTGGATGGAAGCTGCCCCCAAAATGAGGCCTATTAATCCCAAAAATGATTCAATAAAATCTTGCTCATTTCATTCATAATCGCCAAATCCCATGGATTTGAGCTAGAACATTATACTTGGAAAGGACCGCTTCAATCAGTTGGTCTTTCAAAGATAATTTTTACTAAAATGGTGGAATTCAATCAACATTGAGGATAAGCTCAAGCAAATTAAAGCCATTATTAAAGCTTATTCTGAATTAATGATCCCTCAAAAAACTATGGATTTTGAGCTATCAGTAGATGAGGTACTACAAAGCATCAAAATATGTTATCCTCATGAGACCGAGATACAACATCAGGAACGTCTCAAAAAAATCTACGAAAATTAACTCGTCAAGGTGTTTAATCACCCTATCTATATCTCATATTAGTGGGAAGTCTTTCTGACGGCCAACATGGAATCCACTAGAAACTTAAATTCATAAAAGTAATCACTAGAAGAAATAATTACTACTTTCCAAAAGTAATATCTTCACTCAACAAGGAAACCAACCCATAAAGTGGGTCCCACCAAAAGAAGAAATTGTTACTTTCCAAAAGCAGTTTATCTTAATATTTTGTACCTTTGCTTAGCCTCTAAGCAAAGTATCTTTAATTTAATAAAAGTAGCTTTGTTTACAAACAAAATACATTAATTTAGAATGCTTAACTTAAGAAATGTTTCCTCTTGTTCTGTTAATTGTACTTGCTCTGGGGCAAAGTCTTCCTATGCCCACCTCGAAGATGAGGCTCTGCTTTTTATGTGTGCTCACCAGCTTTTCCTCTTCCTCACCTCCTCATTTTATCTCCATCTTTGTATTCCGCCTGCATTGCAGGCCGATGATTGAGGGAAGGATGATAAAAGATTTGGATAATCTAATACTGAGGTTTATATATTCTTTTCGTCGCAAATGGGTAAATCCCTATTGCATGAGGCTTGAAAGGGTTGTAATTCCTATTTTTGTTGATTTCTCTGGAAGAGGTTGTTATACTTAGTTTTATCCTTATGTGATGATTTATTTCAAATTCTCCCTGATCATCTTCCTCTCTCTAACTTTTTTTCCCATTTTGGTAATATGGCTTCTACTTCTTTGAAGTAACTTCTAATCTAACATTAGAGAAATAATAATTTAATCAAGAACTCTAAAATGGCGTAGTTCCCCTTGAAAGAAGAAGACAAATAGATTTCTCCCCAAGATTGATAAAACTATCATTATTTTTCACAAACATGGTGATGTTGAAGTTCGATTCAACCCTCGTCAATCCATTACACTTCATAGGGTTTCTATCCCTTCTAAAACCTCAGAGAAGTCTAGATCGGATGGTTCACACACTCCTGAACCATCAGTCGAGAACCTTCGGCTAAATAAAAATCATATCTATCATCCAATGAGAGAAAATCAATCTCCCACTCCATCTGAAATGAACTTTAGTTTTAATGAGATACAAAATAGGTTCTAAGACTAGAGAGGTTGTTCTGAAGGAACACTTCCAACCAAAGTATAATAATTTTTGTACTTGGTATAGAAGTTTTACTTCTCAAAACCAATGTCTCGAAATAAATGATTTATATTTCAAGAAAATGAGAGAAAGAAATAGTCAAGCCAAAGCAACTATTCTTTCAGAGTATTTTGCATAATGCTCAATCTGCTAAGTTATTTTAACCAAAAAAGTGGCAAATAGAGCAAGGAAAATAATTGAGGCATCTTATCCTCCACGCTTATAAAAAATGGTGGATGATAAACCTTAGAATTATGCCTCTAAAAAAATAAGTTATGATCCATAAATTCTAAAGAATTTATCAGTAATTAAATAACTTATATAGTAATACACTTCAAATAATCATCGATCATCTTTTAGCCTAGACTAAAATCGATCGGTTAAACAAAAGGTTTCTAGCCTCAAACTAGCAAAGCTCGTAAAAAAGCTTCTACTAGTATAAACCATTTGTGAAACCTTTTATTAAACCACCTCTAAACTTGCTTGCTTAGGACTCTCTTCTAAGGACATTCAATTTGATTCTAAACTTAAGTGAAAAGTATGTAGAGTTCTTGAAGATATCGCCAATCGGATGAAGATTCAATTCCTCAATCAAATCGAATCGATCTCAATCAAGTAATATTGAAAAGTTCAAAACCTTTTCAAGAATTACAAGATCCTCATCCTCCTTTTTATATCCAAAAACTTTCTTATCCCACAAAAAATTTGGAAAAACATTATTATAAAAAACCAACACCTCCTAATTTATTATTGGAGGAAGATACTCATTTGGTAGGAAATTCCTATGATGGAGATTCTTTATATGAATGTTATATTGATGGACTTTCTGAACATCAAATCATTCATACCCTTTATCAAATGCTTATGCCTGCTCAATCTAGACATCAAGAAAACCTCAAATTACTCGAGCCATCATTTCGTGATTCTCGAACTCAATGGATGGTGGGATAATTTTCTCACTATTCCTCAAAGGGAAGACCTCCTTAGCGAAATTGACTTAAGTACTATGGATCTTCAAAAAGAATAGCAAAAACCTAATGAAATTTTGATCTATAATCTTCTCCAAACAATTATAGATCATTTTGCTGGATCCATTTGAGATCAAGGAGAAAAAACTCGCTCCTTACTCCAGAAATTAAGATGTCCATCCTTAACCCATTTTTGATGAGAAAAGGATATATTTCTAGCATGCGTCATGACACTTTATGATGCCAATAGCCTTCACTGGAAGCAAAAATTCATTTCAATCTATTTCGAAAAGGTTAAGGTTTCTCGTCGTCTTTACGATAGAACCATCCCATATGAAACCCTTACATATGCAAATCTTATTTCTGCATGTATTAAAAATGGTTTAGCAATCTGCTCTGTTCTTAAATTAAAAGATCAAATGAAAAGAGAACATCTACTTGAGCGCAAACAACTTGGCAAATTCTGTGAGCAATTCAACTGCGATCCTCAGGTACGTCCTTTATCTTATAAACAAAAGGGAAAAATATGAAAAACTATTTTTCCTAAATGTGAAAAATCACGTCATAAAAATGTGACAAATTCACGTATAAACACAAGCACTCTCGTCCCTTTGGTTTTAAAACCAAAGAGATAAGAGAAATAAAATGTTACAAATGTGGTCATGCATTGTCATTATGATGCACCATCAAGAAGAAGTTAAATGAACTTCAGATTGATGAAGGGTTAAAACAAACCCTGATGAGAATTCTGCTTACATCCTCTGATTCTGAAAGTGAATCAGAAGAAGAAGAAGAAGAACATATTTCATCTTCATCCTCATCAGATTATGATAAATCTGATAAACCTAACTATTGCAACTCAGAGAGATTATTATAATAAATAAATAAATATCATACGCCACCCAGCAAAATGACCAATTAATTAACTTTTAGCACATGTTGAAGATGATTCAACTCGTGATAAAAAAGGATTTATTAAATAGATTGCATAATGCAAAAAATATTTTCCAAATTTGATTTAAAATGATATTGGCGCATCCGATAAAAGAATCGATCGCTATAAAATAGTATTTAGTTTTGACATTTAATGGAACGTAATGCCCTTTGGTTTAAAAAAATGCACCTTCAATTTCAAAGATATCATGAATAATATATTTAAAGATTATTTTAAATATATTTTAGTCTATATTGATGATGTTCTTGTGTTCTCAAATACTATTGATGAATATTTCAACCATCTAAAAACATTTAAATGGTTAATTTTAAAAAATGGGTTGTTTATGAGCCAAAAAATCAAATTATTTCAAACTAAAATAAGATTTTAGGCCATAATATATCCAATGCTTCTATTATACCAATTAATAAGTATTGAATTTGCTAACAAATTTGATATCATTTTAAATAAAACCAAATACAATTCTAGAGCTCTCAATTATGTAGTGATTTCTATCAAAATCTTGCCAAAGATGCCCCACTCTTGTGACATTAAAAAAGAATCCCCCACCATAATCGATACTCATACCACAAGCAAGATTAAATTAAAGGGTTCAAAACCTTCCCTATCTTAATCTTGCAGACCCTACTAGTTTTAAAATTGTTGAAACTGATGCCTCTGATGAGGGCTATGGAGGTATCTTAAAGCAGCGAAAGAATTCTAAAGAAGAATTAGTCTGCTTTATTTCTGGTAAATAGAATCCTACTCAGCAAAAGTATTCCATTATCAAAAAAAGAAATGCTTTCTATGATTAAGTGCATCTCAAAATTCCAAGATGATTTACTTAATCAGTATTTTCTCCTTCGTATTGACTATTCCTCAGTCAAATACATCATTGAACAAGATGTCAAAAGTTTAGTTTCAAAACAAAATTTTGCATCATGACAATCGCAGCTCTCTGTATTCGATTTTGACATCGAATTTATTAAAGGTAATGAAAATTCTCTTCATTTTCTAACGAATTCTTCAGGACGATCGTGGATCACCCGCATGAAAAGAATGACCACCCTAACCGAGGAAGTCTTTCAGTAATTGGGTTGTCACCACTACTCCTTTGAAATTTGGTGGCAATTCAATTTCTTATTTTGTCAAGAAATTTGTTGTTTATATTAAACTAACAATTTCTCTTGTAAATAATTTATATGCAAAGAGTTATTATTGCCTACTATTTCATTTATGATAATTTCTTTAGATCGGATAAAATAGAATGCAATTTCTTTATCCCAAAGAAAAACTAAATCTTATCATCAATTCTGATGATTATTTTAAGAAAAGGAGTTCAAAATAATGTGTCAAATTTTAATTTTCTAAAATATAAAGAATACAAATCATTCTGACATGACGAGATGATAAATACTTAGTTTGTAAAGATTCAATGCATTTTAATAATGGGTTTATTTTGTCAAAATATTTAGAAGGATTTATTCATTGTATACAATAAATCAACTAGAAGTTAAATTTGGTAAAATAAATTCTTATTCATCTTCATCAGATTTTGATAAATGATAAATCTAACTATTACAAGTCGCCAATAGATAGATTATTATAAAATATAATATGACATTCATATCACCCATGAAAGCAAAGGACCAAATTAAACTTTTAAACAAGTTGAAGATGATAACTCGATAAAATTATGATATTCTAATCATAAGAAGAAAGATAAATTAGAAAATTTTAATTAAAGCTCTTATACCCTTATCTAAGTATTTAAGAAAACTGAACATCATCTTCTAATTCTTTTAAAGAAAAACTGAATTAAAGAAACTAAAATTAGAAGTTCAGCAAATTAAAGCTGAGCAAGAGCAAATGAATGGTCGTCTACTGGATCTTGAAATTCATCAAAAGACACCCAATTCATTTGAAAATATAGAAGTCGATTCTAATCAAGAACCAGGTTTCTTACAAAATAGCAAAAAAGAATATATTAAAATGGTATATTTCCATTAAATTAATTATAAATAAAGAATCATTTTACCAAATTTAATCCTAGTAGATAGCTCATTTAAATTGTATACAAGAAGGAATAATTTCTTCTAAATATTTAAAAAAAAACAAATAACTAAAGGCACCACGAATCTTTACAAATTAAGTATAAATTATCATTTGTATCTGTCAAGATGATATTTGTATTCAAATGCCTTTTATTTTAGTCATTTGAACAACATATTATTTTGGGAACTCTTTCTTCTTAAAATAATGTCTATCACTAGAATTGATGATACTGGACTTCAGTATATTCTTTGGGATAAAGAAATCACATTCTGTTTTATCACCAATCCTAAAAAAATTATCATAAATGAAATGAACAGGCTTAATAATAAGTCTATGCATATAAATTATTTACAAGTAGAAATTACTAGTTTAACTATTAAACAACAAATTTCTTCCCCAAAATTAAAATCAAAATTAAAATCACATTCCAAAGAAGTCTGGTGACAACCCACTTTCAAAGAAAGACTCATGTAGTGGATCTCAGACATTGATAATTTTAATGAACGGACATTCCCACCGGCTCATCAATGAGAACTACTTTACTTATAAAGATTGAAAAAGAAAGGAATACCCAATCCTACTCTTTGAGTTGTCCCGCATTCTATGTTATGAATTCTTAAAAGGAAAGAGGAGACCGAACTTGTAATTAATTACAGCCAAACAAAATTTTAAAATGGATCGATATCCACCTAATAAAATGAATTTATTAAATAGATTGATAATGCAAAAATATTTTCCAAATTTGATTTAAAATCGATATTCGCATCGAGATAAAAGAATCATCGCTATAAACAACATTTATGCCCTTTGGACATTACAAATGGAACGTAATGCCCTTTGGTTTAAAAAAAATGCACCTCCTAAATTTTAGATATCATGAATAATATATTTAAAGATTATTTTAAATACCTATATTGATGATTTTGGTGTTCTCAAACAATATTGATGAACACTTCAACCATCTAAAAACATTTAAATGGTTAATTTTAAAAAATGGATTAGTTATTTTTAAAAAATCAAATTATTTCAAACCTAAATAAGATTTTAGCCATAATATATATATCCAATGCTTTTATTATACCAATTAATAGAAGTATTGAATTTGTTAACAAATTTCTTGATATCATTTTAGATAAAAACTAGCTACAATAGTTCTTAGGAGCTCTCAATTATGTAGCTAATTTCTATCAAAACTTCAAAAGATGACCTAATGGTTAAATTAGAAGTAAAAAAGAAGCATATTACCAAAAACGAGGAAAAGGGAGAGAGAAAGATTATACAGGGAGAATTTGAAACAAATTATCACACACATAATACACAGACATAGCCCCCTTATATAGAGGTGGAGGCACGAGAGAGACTTTGCTTAGAAGCAAAGGTACAATTATTAAACAAAAGAGAAATGTTGCTTAGAAGTTAAGCAACGGTATAATTATTAAATAGAAACTTGCTTAAGAAAACCTACTATTATTAACAAAAAAGATACTTTGCTTTGAGGCTAAAAAAGGTACAAAATATTATAAGATGGCTACTTTTGGAAAGTAGAATTATTTCTTTTGTGGACCCACTTTATGTAAAGTAGGTTCCTTTGAAAGAAGCCTACTTTGAAAGTAGCATTATTTCTCTAATGCTTTATGAATTTAAGTTTCTGGATTCCACATCGACAACACTATAGATATATAGGTGATTAAAAAACCTGACGAAGTTAATTTTCAGAATTTTTTGATACGCTCCTTATGTTGAATCTCTCCTCATGAGGATAATGTCTTTTGATGCTTTGTAGTACTCATCTACCGATAGCTCAAAATCTATAGTTTTTGAGGGATCATTAATGTAATAAGCTTTAATAATATTTAATTTGCTTGAGCTTATCCTCAATGTTGATTGAATTCCACCATTTTAGTAAAATTATCTTTGAAGGACCAACCATTGAAGGGGTCCTTTCCAAGTATAACACCAAATCCATTGGATTTGGTGGAAGAAACAAGATTTTGTCCTTGAATCATTTTTCGATTAATTCTCATTTTGGGGCGCTTCCATCCAAATCATTGAAGACTTCTTTGATTGGATCTGGAAGAATATTTAATTCTACTCCAAAATAGTTCCACCATCTGAAGAAACATGCTGGAAGTTCTTTGTTGATAATATCTTTGTTCAATATGAACATCCATGAATGCCTTCATTTTTCATTGAGAAGAAAGAAGGCCTTCATCATAGCTTGCACATAGAACCAATAATTTCCAATTTTATACAAAATTAGTGGAGGATAAGAATATATTTTTCTCTTGGAATGGAGACCCCATTCTCTTTGATGAAAGATCTATTGTATAACGCATATACAAAATTGCATGCTTCATCGATCATAACATGATTAATCTCACACTTTAATTGTATTAACATTTTTCATAATTTCTCTTGAGAGATTAGATTCAAATGGGAAAGGATTGTTTCCCAAATATCTTTCAAATAAAGCCCACGCATTATTTATTGAATAATTAGAGGGATTAATTTCAATAAAATTCTATTTTATTTCTTTAGAGAAATAAATAGGTTCTTGTGCAACGATATCTTTTAGGGATGGTGTTGTAGCTTTTTTAGAGGGTTCACCCTTTTCAGCCGTAGTTGAAGAGGAAGTACCAGAAAGATAAGTTTGTAAATTGATCATGCCAATTGTTGAATTGACCAATCTTGCCATTGACCATGATGCTACCTCCATCAAAAAAAGAATGACGCCCTCTAGGAGTAGTCATTCTTCCATGCGGTGATCCACCCCGATCGTCCTGAAGAATTCGTAAAAAAATCGAAGAGAATTTTCATTACCTTTAATGAATTCGTCAAAATTGAAGACAGAGTCATGATTACATGATGCAAAATTTGTTTGAAACTAAATTTTGACATCTTGTTCAATGATGTATTTGACCGAGGAACTCAATAAGGAGAAAATACGATTAAGTAAATCATCTTGAATGAGATGCACTTAATCACGAAAGTATTTCTTTTTGATAATGGAATACTTTTCAGTAGATTCCATTTACCGTAAACAAAGTGAACTAATTCTTCTTTAGAATTCTTTCACGCTTAGATACCTCCATAGCTCTTATCGAGGCATCTGCTTTCAACAATTTTGAAACTAGTAGGGTCCACAAGATTAAGACAGGTTTTGAACTTTAATTTTATACCATGGTATGAGTATCGCATATGGTGGGGATTCTTTTAATCTCCAAAGAGTGCATCTTTTTGGCAAGATTTTGATAGAAATTACCTACATTATTGAGAGTCTTAAGAACCGCCAGAGCTTTTTATCTAAAATGATATCGTGAAATTTAGCAAATTCAATACTTCTATTAATTGGTATAATAGAAGCATTGAATATATTATGGCTTAAAAATCTTATTTTAGTTTGAAATAATTTGATTTTTTGCTCTGAAATAACTAATCCATTTTTTAAAATTAATCATTTAAATGTTTTAGTTGGTTGAAGTGTTCGTCAATATTGTTTAACACCGTAACATCATCAATATAAAAAAATATATTTAAAATAATCTAAATATATTATTCATGATATGTCAAATTGAAGGTGCATTCTTTAAACCAAAGGGCATTACGCTCCATTCAATGTCCAAAGATAACTTAAATGTTGTTTTATAGTGATCCAATTCTTTTATCTAGATCTGCCAATATCTTAATTTTAAATCAAATTTGGAAACTATTTTTGCATTATGCAATCTATTTAATAAATCACTTTAAGGAATATATCTGATCCATTTTAAAACTTTGTTTACCTGCTTTTAATACAAGTCAATCTCTTTTCCTTTTCTCTTTAATTCATAACATAGAATGCATGTAGGGGAGTAGGATTGCCATAATTTTTCTTAGATTGGTGATAAAAGAATGTGATTTCTTTATTCCAAAGAAAACACTGAATTCCAATATCATCAATTCTAGTGATTGGAATTATTTTAAGAAGAAAAGGAGTTCCCAAAATAATGTGTTGTGTCAAATTTTTGACTAAAATAAAAGGCATTTAAATACAAATATCATTTTGACACACAGCCACAGATGATAATTTATACTTAATTTGTAAAGATTCACCATCGGCAGCCTTTAACCGCTGGCTAGTTTTTTCAAAAATATTTAGAAGGAATTATCCCTTCCTGTATACAATTTAAATCGCTATCAACTAAAGCAGTTAAATTTAGTAAATAAATTCTTTATTTATAATTAATTTAATGGAAATATACCATTTCGTATATTACCTTTTAATATTTTGTAAGAAACGATTCTTGATTAGAATCGCTTTTATATTTTCAAATGAATTCGTCTTGATTAATTTCAAGATCCATTGATACCATTCATTTGCTCTTGCCTTTAATTTGCTAAACTTCTAATTTTAGTTTCTTTAATTCGCTTTTAGCTATGCTAAAGAAGTCAATTAGAAGATGATGAATTTACTCTTTTTCTTAAATACTCATGGAGTATATAGAAGGCTTGTAATTAAATTTTTCTAATTTATCTTTCTTCTTATCATTAAGAAGATTTAATTTTATCAAAGTTGAATCATCTTCAACTTGTGCTAAAAGTTTAATTAATTGGTCCTTTTGCTCGGGAGCATATACTACTGTCATATTTATTATATTTTATAATAATCTTCTCATGAGACTTGCAATAGATTTATCGATTTATCGACCGATGAGGATGAAGATGAAATATTCTTCTTCATCTTGATATATTTCTAATCGAGGATGTAAGTAGAATTTTATCGTGGTTTATTTAACCCTTCATCAATCTAAAGTTCATTTAACTTCTTCTTGATGCATTTATTTGTGTAATGACCACGCCCACATTTGTAATATTTTATTTCTCTTCTCTTTGGTTTTAAAACCAGATGAGAGAGTGCTTATGTATGAATTTATCACATTTTTATGACGGATTTTTACATTTAGAAAAATAGTCTTTCATGTTTTTACCCTATTTTTAGAAAATAAAGGACATATATCACAATTTGAATTGTTCGCCTTTGCTCAAGTGTGACGCTCTCTTTCATTTGATGATCTTTAATTTAAGATCGTGAAGTATAGCTAATCCGATTTTAATATACGCATAAATAAGGTTTCCATATGTTGTGGTTTCACGCCGACGCCGATGTAGAAGACTCGCCAACGTCAGAGATATAGATAGGTGATTAAACACCTTGACGAGTTAATTTTCGTAGATTTTTTTGAGACGTTCCTTATGTTGAATCTCGATCTCATGAGGATAACGTCTTTTGATGTTTTGTAGTACCTCGCCTACTGATAGCTCAAAATCTGTAGTTTTTTGAGGGATCGTTAATTCAGAATAAGTTTTAATAATGGCTTTAATTTTCTTGAGCTTATCCTCAATGTTGATTAAATTCCACCATTTTAGTAAAAATTATCTTTGAAGGACCAACTGATTGAAGGGGTCCTTTCCAAGTATAACGTTCCATGGGATTTGGCATTCAATGGGATTTGGCAGTCCGTGAAGAAATGAGCAAGATTTTGTCCTTGAATAATTTTCCTGGGATTAATAGCCCTCATTTTGGGGGCAGCTTCTATCTAGTCATTGAAGACTTCTTTGATTGAATCTGGAAGAATATTTAATTATGCTCCAAAATAGCTCCACCATCTGAAGAACCATGATGGAAGTTCTTCGTCGATAATATCTTTTCTTATAAACACAAGGAAAAAACACGAAAATTTATTTTTCCTAATTCTCTGATAGAGGTTTATATTCCCGTCAGTCTTAATGAGATACACAATATGCTCTAAGATTAGAGAGGTTGTTCCGAAGGAATACATGCAACCAAAGTATGATAATTTTTATACTTGGTATAGAAGTTTTACTTCTCAAGACCAACATCTCGAAATAAATGATTTATATTTTGAGAAAATGAGAGAAAGAAATAGTCAAGCCAAAGCAACTATTACCTTTCATGGTTTTTGCGCTACTATGCTCAATCTACTCAAGTTGCTATTTTAACTACTAAAAAATGGCAAACAGAGCAAGCAAAAATTATTGAGGCATCTTATCCTGCATCAGTTGTAAAAATGGTGGATGATAAACCTTTAGAATTAGCCTTCGAAAAAATAAGTTCCGATCCACAAATTCTAAAAGAATTTATTACTGTAATTAAACAACTTAATTATAATAATAGTATACTTCAAATAATCACTTATCATCTTTTTAGCTTAGAGTCTAAAATTATTAGATGCTTAAACAAAAGGCCTAGCCTCAAACTAGCAAAGCTTCCTTCTACTAGTATAAACCCATTTGTAAAACCTTTATCCAACCACCTCCTAAATCGGCTCTTAAGTTAGGACCCTCTTTGAAGACATTCAATTTGATTCTAAATTTAAGTGTATGTAAAAGTATGTGAAGATAAGAATCAATCGGATGAAGATTCAAATGAATCTCAACCAAAATCGACATCATCAATCAAGTAATAGTGAAAAGTTCAAAACCTATTTCAAGAATTACAATATCCTCATCCTGATATCCAAAACTTTGAAAGAAAAATTTGGAAAAACATTATTATAAAAAACCCACTCCACCAGATTTATTATTTGAGGAAGATACTCATTTTGTAGGAAATTCCTATGATGGAGATTCTTTCTATGAATGGAATATTTATGAACTTTTTGAACATCAAATCATTCATACCCTTCATCAAATGCTTATGTTTTCTACTGCTGTTCAATCTAGACATCAAGCAAAACCACATATTATCGCTCGAGCCATCATTTCAGGATTCTCTGGAACTCTGAAAGGATGGTGGGATAATTTTCTCACTGTTCCTCAAAGGAATGACCTCCTTAGTGAAATTGACTTAAGTACTAAGGATCTTCCAAAAGAGCAGTAAAAACCTAATAAAAATTTGATTTAGAGTATTTAAAACTCAAAAATGAATTCTGAAAATTAAAGTAATAGTAACTGGAAAAATCAACCATAAAGTCAGAAATGTAATTTTAAAGATTCAAAAGCTTTATATCAGAAAGAGATAAACTTAGGGAAAGGTGTTGAAATAAATCGCGACATAGGCTAGTCTCTACAACACTCATTAGGGAGGAAGGGCACCGCCATCTCTGGGTTGCTAAAATAGAAGAACCTTAAGGGTTAAAGGTTTGAATGCTATATGTATCATCCCTATATGAATATATTTAAAATCTTGTATATATTTATGCAGATCTTCAAACATTAGTAGATAAATGGGATTATCCATTTGATCTGCAGTAATGGTTTGTTCTACAGTTTTTACTGAAGAATTTCTCTTAAAATTAAAAGTTTCAAATTGATAAATGATAGTTTTATCAATTTTGGGGAGAGACCATCTATTTAGGTCTTTTTCATTCAAGGGGAACTCTACCATTTTAGAGTTCTTGATTAAATTATTATTTCTCCTAATCGTTAGATTAGATGTTACTTTTGAAGAAGTAGAAGCCATATAACAAAAAGTGGAAAAAGGGGAAAAGGAGAGGAAGATGATGCAGGGAGAATTTGAAACAAATTACCACATAAGGATAAAATAAACTAAGTATAAACCTCCATTAGAGAATTATCTTCCCGCATCAACAAAAATAGACTTACAACCCTCAAATGTGATTTATGGCCATTTGTGATGAAGAAGGGAATATAAACCTCTACCAGAGAATTATCCCAGACAATCAATAAAAATAGGAATTATCACCCTATCAAGCATCACACAACAGGGATGGCCATTTGGGATGAAGACGGGATAAATCCATGGGAGGAATGAATAAAGTACTGGTTCATCCAAAGCATGGTGATATGTAACAAAAAATCTCTAACATCCTTCCCCTCCCCAGGGATTTACCCCATCATGGCTTTGATACCAGACTTAAACCAGGATATATAAAACACTTATTAATTAAAACTTAAAAATAACTTACGATGGCGAGGAAAGAAGAACTAAGGAGAGTACAAGAGGAGAATAGAAGAGAGGAGGAGAAGGGAAAATTGAGCACTGAGCACACATAATACATAGACAGAGCCTCCTTATATAGAGGTGGAGGCACAGGAAAGACTTTGCTTAGAAGCAAAGGTACAATTATTAAACAAAAGAGAAACGTTGCTTAGAAGTTAAGCAATGGTATAATTATTAAATAGAAACTTTGCTGTTAAGCAAAGCTACTATTATTAAATAAAAGATACTGTTTAGAGGCTGCAAATATATTATAAGTTGGCTACTTTTGGAAAGTAGCAATTATTTCTTTTGGTGGGACCCACTTTATGTAAAGTAGGTTCCTTGCTTGTGAAGATAAGCGGCTACTTTTGGAAAGTAGCAATTATTTCTTTTGGTGGGTCTACTTTATGAATTTAAGTTTCTTCGGTGGATTCCATGTTGAAGCCGTCAGGAGATTCGCCACTATCGTAGATATCGATAGGTGATTAAACACCTTGGCGAGTTGATTTTCGTAGATTTTTTTGAGACGTTTCTTATGTTGAATCTCGATCTCATGAGGATAACATCTTTTGATGCTTTGTAGTACCTCATCTACGATAGCTCAAAATCCATAGTTTTGAGGATCGTTAATAAGCTTTAATAATAGCTTTAATTTGCTTGAGCTTATCCTCAATGTTGATTGAATTCCACCATCTGAAGAACCATGCTGGAAATTCTTTGTTGATAATATCTTTGTTCATTATGAATATCCATGAATGCCTTTGTTTGTCATTGAGAAGAAAGAAGGCCTTCATCATAGCTTGCACATAGCACCAATAATTTAAGCCAATTTTGTACTATAAATTAGTGAAGGATAAGAATACATTTTTCTCTTGGAATGGAGTTAAACCCCATTTGCTTTGATGAAAGATCTTTTGTATAATGCATTTACTATACAAAATTGTATGGTTCATCTGATCACGAACATGATTAATTTTTAAATCAAATTTGGAAAATATTTTTGCATTATGCAATCTATTTAATAAATCCCTTTTATCATGAGTTGAATCATCTTCAACTTGTGCTAAAAGTTTAATTAATTGGTCCTTTTGCTCATGGGAGAGTGTATAAAGACCTGTCATATTTAGTATATATTTGTATAATTCATCAAGGATAGAAGTTGCAATAGATTTATCGCATTATCACGAATGAATATGAAATATGTTCTTTTCTTCTTCTAATTCTTTAATCAAAGATGTAAGCAGATTTTCATCGTTTGTTTTAACCCTTCACAATAAGTTCATTTAACTTCTTCTTGATGCATCAATGACAACATTTGTAACATTTTATTTCTCTTGTCTATTTGGTTTTAAAACCAGATGAGTGTTTGTGCATGAATTTGTCACATTTTATGACATGATTTTTCACGTTTAGGAAAAATAGTTTTTTGTGTTTTTCCTTGTGTTTATAAGAAAAGACGCACGAGGATCACAATTGCTCACGAATTTGCCATAGCCAAGTGACGTTCTTTTTCATTTGATCTTTAATTTAAGAATTGTTAAAACCAATTTAATACATGAAAATAAGATTTCCATATGTAAGGGTTTCATATGGGATGGTTCCATCAAAGATGAAGAGAAACCTTTCACAAATGGCCATCTTGCTTGATGCTTGATAGGTGATAAGTCCGTTTATGGATCGGGATAATTCTCCGTAGGTTTATATTCCATTTTATCACAAATGGACGTAAATAAGTGAGGCTTGAAAAGGTTATAAGTCCTATTTTTGTTATGCGTACTGCTTCTAAGAAAAGTCTCTCCTCACCTGTGGGATGAAATTTTTGTTACATTTCACCATGCTTTGGATAAACCAAGACTTTGTTCATTCCTCCCATGGCTTTATCCCATCTTCATGAAATGGCCATCTGGTGATGCTTGATAGGATGATAAGTTGTATTTATTGTTGATCATAATTCTCGGTAGAGGTTTATATTTCCATCTTCAGCAAATGTAAATCCCTGTGAGGCTTGAAAGTGTTGTAAGTCCTATTTTTTGTTGATTGTTTGGGAAGATAATTCTCTAATGGAGGTTTATACTTACTTTATTTTATCCTTATGTGGCGATTTGTTTCAAATTCTCCCAACATCATCTTCCTCTCTCCCTCTTTCCCCATTTTTGGTAATATGGCTTCTACTTAGTAACTTTAATCTAACGCAGGAGAAATAATAATTTAATCAAGAACTTTGAAATTGAGTTCCCCTTGAAAGAAGACCCAAATAGATGGTTCTCCCAAAAATTGATAAAACTATCATTTATCAATTTGGAACTACAACATGGTGATGGAAGTTGATTCAACCCTCATCATCCATTACACTTGCTAGGTTTCTATCCCTTCTAAACCTAGAAGTCTAGATGGATGGTTCACACACTCACATCAGGCCCTTCGCCTAAATAAAATCATATCTATCATATAGTGAGAGAAAATCAATCTCCATTTCATTAAATGAACTTTAGTCTTAATGAGCTACACAATAGGTTCTAAGACTAGAGGTTGTTCTAAAGGAATACTTCCAACCAAAGTATGATAATTTTGTACTTGGTATAGAAGTTTTACTTCTAAGACCAACATCTCAAAAATAGATGATTTATATTGAAAAATGAAAGAAAGAAATAGTCAAAGCAACTATTCCTTTCGTAGCATGATTTTGCAAGCATTATGCTCAATCGCCAAGTTGCTATTTTAACTATCCAAAAATGGCAAACGAGCAAGTAAAATAATTGAAGCATCTTATCCTCCATGAAAAAATGGTGGATGATAAACCTTTAGAATTAGCGCCTTGAAAAATAAGTTTTGATCCATAAATTCTAAAAGAATTTATGTAATTAAACAACTTAATTATAGTAATAGATTCAAATAATCATTGATCATTTTTAGTCTAAAATCATCGGATGCTTAAACAAAAGGTTTCTTCAAACTAGCAAAGCTTGAAAAAGCTTCTACTAGTATAAACCCATTTGTAAACCTTTATCCAACCACCTCCTAAAGCTCTTAAGTTGGACCCTCTTCTAAGACATTCAATTTGATTCTAAATTTAAGTGAAAAGTATGTAGGAGCTCATAAAGATATCAAATCGGATGAATATTCAAATGAATCCTCAACCAAAGAATCGATCAACTAGTAATATTGAAAAAGTTCAAAACCTTTTCAAGAATTACAAGACCTCATCCTCCTTTTGACATCCAAAACTTTCTTATCCAAAAAATTGGAAAAACATTATTATAAAACCCAATTCTTATTGAAGATACTCATTTCAGAAAATTCCTATGATGGAGATTCTTTTATGAATGGAATATTGAAAACTTCAACATCAAATCATTCATACCCTTCATCACTTATGTTTCTAATCTTTCATTCTAAACATTCAAAACCTCATATTATTATCGTGAGCCATCATTTCAAGATTCTTGAACTCAAAGGATGGTGGGATAATTTTCTCATCCTCAAAGGGAAGACATCCTTAGAGAAATTGACTTAAGTACTAAGTATCTTCCAAAAGAACAGCAAAAACCAAATAAAAATTTGGCCTATAATCTTCTCCAAATAATTATAGAACATTTTGCTGGATCCATTGGAAATCAAGGAGAAAAAAATCACTCCTTACTCCAAAAATTAAGATGTCCATCCTTAACCCATTTTCGATGGTACAAGGATATATTTCTAGCATGCATCATGATACTTTATGATCATAGCCTTCACCGGAAGCAAAATTTATTGAAGGCCTTAATCTTTTTCTAAAAGGTTAAGGTTTCTCCTCTATGATGGAACCATCCCATATGAAACTCTTACATATGGAAACCTTATTTCTTGCATTAAAACTAGTTTATAATTTGCTTGATCTTAAATTAAAGATCAAATGAAAAGAGAACGCCTACTTGAGCACAAATACACTTCAAGCAATTGAGCAATCCTCAAGACGCCCTTTATCTTAAACACAAAGGGAAAAGCATGAAATACTATTTTCCTAAATGTGAAAATCATGTCATAAAAAAATGTGACATTACAAACATAAGCACTCTCTCGGTTCTAAAACCAAAGAGAAAGAAGAAATAAAATGTTACAAATGTGGATGTCATTATCTAACAAAATCACAAGAAGAAGTTAAATGAACTTTAGATTGACTGGTTAAAAAACATGAAAATTCTTCTTACATCCTCGATTAAAGAGAATAAGAAGAAGAAGAACATATTTCATCTTCATCTTCATATTCTATAAATGGATAAATCTAACTATCAAGTCAATAGATAGATTATTATAAAATAAATATACAGACTATCCCACAAGCAAAAGATTAATTAAACTTTTACCACAAGTTGAAGATGATTCAACTTGATAAAATTATCAATCTTCTTAATGATAAGAAGAAAGATAAACTATTTAATTACTCCTATATTTTAGATTTAAGAAAAATCTGAAAGTTCATCATCTTCTAATTCAGCTTTAGCGAGCTAAAGTAATTAAAGAAACTAAAATTAGAAGTTCAACAAATTAAATCGAGCAAGAGTAAAATGAATATAGTAATGGATCTTGAAATTAATCAAGATAGCCAATTCATTTGAAAATAAGATTCTAATCAAGAATCATTTCTTACAAATATTCAGTGAATATACCAAATGGTATATTTCCATCAAATTATAAATAAATAATTTATTTTACCAAATTTAACCGCCTAGTTAATAGAGCATTTAAATTGTATAAGAAAATTTCTTTCAAATATTTTGAAAAGCTAAGCAAAATACGTGAGTCTTTAAAATTAAGTATAAATTATCATTGTTCATGTGTCAAGATAATTGTATTCAAATACCTTTATTTTAGTCATTTGAACAAGCATTATTTTGAATTTTCTTCTTAAAATAATGCATCATAGAATTGATGATACGAATAATGTTTTCTTTGGGATAAAGAAATCACATATTTTATCAAATCCTAAAGAAATTATCATAAATGAGAAAAATAAGTCTATGCATAAATTATTTACAAGAAAAATTAGTTTAACTTTTAAACAATAAATTTCTTCCCAAAATTCAAAGAAAAATTCAAAATTGCCACCAAACATTCCATAGGAAGTTTATGAGACAACCTTGCTTCTAAAGACTCATGTAGTAGATCTCTCATAAAATGATAATTTCTGAACATTCACAAAGCTCGTCCTTGTCAAATGAACGAAAGCACTTTGCTTTATGAAGAAGAGATTGTTGATTTATTAAAGAAAGGAATAATTCAACAATCCTCTTTATAGAGCATTCTATGTTATGAATTTGAAGAGAAGAATCCCACTTGTAATTAATTATCTTTACAATTCTAATAAAAATTTATTAAATAGATAATGCAAAAATATTTTCCAAATTTGATTTAAATCGATATTTATCGGATAAAAGAATCGATATTGTAAAATAGCATTCGTTTTTTATCTTCAAACTAAAGGAACCTACTATACATAAAGTGGGTCCCACTAAATGAAATAATTGTCTTAAATTTGTACCTAACCTCTAAGCAAAGTATCTTTTTTATTTAATAATAGTAGCTTTGCTTAACAGCAAAGTTTCTATTTAATAATTATATCATTTCTTAGCTTCTAAGCAACGTTTCCCTTTTGTTTAATAATTGTACCTTTGCTTCTAAGCAAAGTCTCTCCTATGCCTCCACCTCTATATAAGGAGGCTCTATCTAGAGTGCTTTTTCCTTCTCCTCTTCTCTTCTATTCTCCTTCTTGGTAACTTCTAATCTAACGACAGAGAAATAATTTAATCAAGAACTTTGAAATGTAGAGTTCCCTTGAATGAAGAAGACCTAAATAGATGGTCTCTCCCCAAAATTGATAAAACATCATTTATCAATTTGGAACTTTGATTTAAAAATCTTCAAAAAGAACAAACCACATCTAGATCAAATGGATAAAACTATTTATCTACTAACGTTTGAAGATCTGCATAAATATATGCAAGATTTTAAATATATTCATATAGGGATGATACAGATAGCATTCAAACCTTTAACCCTTAAAGGTCTAAATTCTTCTATTTTAGCAAGCCTAAGAGATGGGAGATGCCTTCAGCAACCCTAATGAGTGTTGTAGAAAATTCTATGTCACGCCAATTTATTTCAACACCTTTCCCAAAAGTTTATCTTTCTCGATATAAAGCTTTTAAATATTAAAATTACATTTACAGCTTTATGGTTATGATTTTCTCCCAGGTTCTGAAACTAGTGCTTTAATTTTTAGAATTCATTTTTGAGTTTTAAATACTCTAAACTGAATTTTCATTAGGTTTTTGCTGTTGTTTTGGAAGATCCTTAGTACTTAAGTCAATTTCTCTAAGGAGGTCTTCCCTTTGAGGAAGTGTTTATCCCACCATCCTTTGAGTTCCAGAATCAAATGATGGCTCGAATAATATGTGGTTTTGCTTGATGTCTATTGAACATGAGCAAACATAAGCTTCGATGAAGGGTATGAATGATTTGATGTTCAAAGTCCATCAATATTCCATTCATATAAAGAATCTCCATCATAGGAATTTCCTAAATGAGTTTCTTCCTCAAATAATAAATCAGGAGGAGTGGGTTTTTTATAATAATAGTTTTTCCAAATTTTTTTTTGTTAAGAAAGTTTTTGGATATCAAGAGGAGGATGAGGATCTTATAATTCTTGAAAAAGGTTTTGAACTTTTCCAATATAACTTGATTGATCAGTATCAGTTTCGGTTGATGATTCATTTGAATCTTCATCCGATTGACTGATATCTTCAAAAGCTCCTACATACTTTTCACTTAAATTTAGAATCAAATTTCAATGTCTTCAAGAGGGTCAACTTCGCCTTAGGTGGTGATAAAAGGTTTTACAATGGGTTTATACTAGTAGAATTTTTTTTTGAAGCTTCTGAAACCTTTGTTTTAAGCATCGATTTTATCGTGGGATTAAGTGCATCTCAAATTCCAAGATGATTTACTTAATCCATTTTCTTTATACTCAAATACATCATTGAACAAGATGTCAAAAAATTAGTTTCAAAATAAATTTTGCCATGGCATAGCCTTTTTTTTTTCATTGACATCAATTCAAAAGGTAATGAAAATTCTCTTCCTGATTTTCAATTGAATTTTAAAATTAAGATAGTGGATCACCCCACATGGAAGACATATAATCTGTGGGCCTTATTTGAAAGATATTTTAAATAATCTTTCCATTTGAATCTAATCTCAAGAGAAAATTATTGAAAATCTTAATACAAAGTGTATTGAGATTAATTTGTGATCGAAACCATACAATTTTGTATAAAATGCTTTACAAAAAAATCTTTCATCAAAGTGAAGTCTAACTCATTCCAAGAGAAAATATATTCTTATCCTCCACTAATTTAGATAAATATAAATTATTGATTATCAAGCAATGAGGGGCCTTCTTCCTTCGAATGAAAGTGAGGAAAGAAAACTTTGCTTTAAGCTAAGCAAAGGTATAATTTTAATAAACTTGTTAAGCAAAGCTACTATTAAATAAAGATACTTTGCTTGAGGCTGCAAAGGTACATATTATAAGATGGCTACTTTTGGAAAGTAAATTATTTCATTTATGGGACCCACTTTATGTAAAGTAGGTTCTCGGTGAAGATAATGACTTTTAAAGCAACAATTATTTCTGGGTCTATGAATTTAAGTTTAAAGGATTCACATCGACATCAAGACTTGCCATTAGAGATGATAGGTGATTAAACATTTTGGCGAGTTGATTAGATTTTTTGAGATGTTGCTTATGTTGAATCTTGGTCTCATGAGGATAACTCTTTGATGCTATGTAGTATTTTAGAAGATCAAAATGTAGTTTTTCTGGGGATCGATCTAATAAGTTTTAATAATGGCTTTAATTTGCTTGAGCTTATCCTCAATGTTGATTGAATTCCACCATTTTAGTAAAATGTCTTTGAAGGACCAGAAGGGTCCTTTAAGATAACGTTAGCTCCAAATCCATGGATTTGGAAGAAATGAAAAGATTTTAAAATAATCATTTTTTAATAGCCTCATTTCAAAGGCCTTCCATCGATTGAAGACGTCTTTGATTGGAAAGAATATTTAATTATGCTCCAAAATAGTTCCACCATCTGAAAAACCTTGCTGGAAGTTCTTTGTTGTAAAACATTTTATCCAACCACCTCCTAAACTGGCTGTTAAGTTGGGACCCTCTTCTAAAGACATTCAGAATTTGATTCTAAATATGAAAGTATGTAGATTTGAAGATATCAATGATGAAGATTCAAATGAATCCTTAACCAAAATACTAATCAATCATAATAATAGGCCTTCATAAGCAAAAATTCATTGAAGGCTTTCACAATTTTCTTTAAACTTAAGGTATTTCCTCTAATTGAACCATCCCATATGAAACCCTAACATATGGAAACCTTATTTCTGCATGTATTAAAATTGGATTAGCTATATGCTCTGATCTTAAATTAAAAGATCAAATGAAAAGAGAACTACTTAAGCTTAAGAATAAAATTTGAATAATTCAACTGTGATCCTCAGGTACATCCTTTATTTTCCAAAAATAGGGGAAAAACACAAAAGACTGTTTTTCCTAAATGTGAAAAATCACGTCATAAAAAATGTGATAAATTTATGAACAAACACAAGCACGCTCATCCCTCTGGTTCTAAAACTAAAGAGACAAGAGAAATAAAATGTTACAAATGTGGCCGTACATGTCATTACGCAAATAAATGCACTGTTAAGAAGAAGTTAAATGAACTTCAGATTCACGAATGGTTAAAACAAATCTTGATGAAAATTCTACTTACATCCTCTGATTCTGAAATAGAATCAGAAGATGAAGAAGAACATATTTCATCTTCATCCTCATCATTCGAAATGACAAATCTAATCAAGCAAGTCTAAAGAAAGATTATTATAAAATATAATAAATATGACATCAGTATACCACCCACGAGCAAAAGGACCAATTAATTAAACTTTTAGCATAAGTTGAAGATGATTCAACTGTGATAAAATTATCGATCTTCGATTATAAGAAGAAAGATAAGATTTAATTACAAAGCCTCTATATACTCCTTATCAAGTATTTAAGAAAAAAATTTGAGGCAAGTTCATCATCTTCTAATTCTCTTTTAGAGAGCTAAAAAATTAAAAAACTAAAATTAGAAGTTCTTAAAAGTCGAGAGCAAATGAATTTTAATGGATCTTGAAATTAATCAAGATCAATTCATTTGAAAATATAGAAGTTCTAATCAAGAACAAGGTTTCTTACAAAATATGCAAAGGCAATATACCAGAAATGGTATATTTCCATTAAATTAATTATAAATAAAGAATTTATTTTACCAAATTTAACTGCCCTAGTTGATAGTAATATTGAAAAAGTTCAAAACCTTTTTCAAGAATTACAAGATCCTCATCCTCCTCTTGATATCCAAAAACTTTCTTATCCAAAGAAAAATTTGGAAAAACATTATTATAAAACTCCTCCTGATTTATTATTTGAGGAAGATACTCATTTCATAGAAAATTCCTATGATGGAGATTTTTTATATGAATGGAATATTGATGGACTTTCTAAACATCAAATCATTCATACCCTTCATCGAATGCTTATGTTTGCTACGCTTCAATCTAATCAAGCAAAAACCACATATTGTCGCCAATCATTTTAGATTCTCGAACTCGAAAGGATGGTGGGATAATATCTCACGTCTCAAAGGAAGACCTCCTTAGAAATTGACTAAGTATTAAGGATCTTCAACAAGAAAACCTAATGAAAATTGTCTATAGTCTTCTCCAAATATTATAGATCATTTTGCTAGATCCATTGGAGATCAAGGAGAAAAAACTCGCTCCTTACTCCAAAAATTAAGATGTTCATCCTTAACCCATGATGGTACAAGGATATATTTCTAAGACGCCATGACACTTTATGATGCCAATAGTCTTCACTGGAAGCAAAAATTTACTGAAGGCCTTCCCAATCTATTTGCTGAAAGGATTAAGGTTTCTCTTCACCTCTACGATGGAACCATCCCATATGAAACCCTAACATATGGAAACCTTATTTCTACATGTATTAAAACCAGATTAGCTATATGCTCTGATCTTAAATTAAAAGATCAAATGAAAAGAGAACGTCAACTTGAGCGAAGACAGCTTGGCAAATTTTGTGAACAATTCAACTGTGATCCTCAAGTACATCCATTATTTTCCAAAAATAGGGGAAAAACATGAAAGTCTATTTTTCCTAAACGTGAAAAATCACGTCATAAAAAATGTGATAAATTCATGCACAAGCACTCTCGCCCTCCTATAAAACCAAAGAGATAAGAGAAATAAAATGTTACAAATATGGTCGTACAGGTCATTACACAGATAAATGCATTGTCAAGAAGAAGTTAAATGAACTTCAGATTGACAAAGGGTTAAAACAAACCCTGATGAAAATTCTACTTACATCCTCGACTAAATAGAATTAAGATGAAGAAGAACATATTTCATCTTCATCCTCATCGAGATAAATCAAATCTAATCGATAAAGTCAAGATAGATTATTATAAAAATATAATAAATATGACACCAGATCACCCATAAGCAAAAGGACCAATTAAACTTTTAGCACAAGTTGAAGATGATTCAACTGATAAAATTATCTATCTTCTTAATGATAAGAAAGATAAATTAAAAAATTTAATTACAAGCTCCTATATACTCCTTAAGTATTTAAGAAAAATTTGAGGTAAAGTTCATCATCTTCTAATTCAAACTTCTTTAAAAAACTGAAATAAAGAAACTAAAATTAGAAGTTAAATTAAATCTATAAGAGCAAAATGAATGGTCATCTAATGGATCTTGAAATTAATCAAGACACCCAATTCATTTGAAAATATAGAGTTGATTCAATCAAGAACCGTTTCTTACAAAATATGTAAAAGGCAATATACCAGAAATGGTATATTTTTATTAAATTAATTATAAATAAAGGATTTATTTTATCAAATTTAACTAGTTAAGATAGCAGATTTAAATTGTATATAAAGAAGGAATAATTCCTTCTAAATATTTTGAAAAAATAAAGTTAAAGGCTAACGGTGAATCTTTACAAATTAAGTATAAATTATCATTTATGGTCGTGTGTCAAGATGATATTTGTATTCAAATGCCTTTTATTTTAGTCAAAATTTGCACAACACATTATTTTGGGAACTCTTTTCTTCTTAAAATAATGCCTATCACTAGAATTGATGATCGAATTGATTTCTTTGGGATAAAGATATCACATTCCATTTTATCACCAATCCTAAAGAAATTATCATAAATGAAATGAATAGGCTTAATAATAAGTCTATGCATATAAATTATTTACAAGAAGAAATTACTAGTTTAACTATTAAACAACAAATTTCTTCCCAAATTAAAAAAATTCAAAATTGCCATAAGAATTCCAAAAGGAAGTCATGGTGACAACCCAATTTAAAAGAAAGACTCATGTAGTGGATCTCAGCATTAATAATTTCAATGAACAGACATTCCCACAAAGCTCTCCTTGTATGAAAAGCACTACCTTGCTTTATAAAAGAAGAGATTGCTCATTTATTAAAGAAAGGAATAATTCAAAATCACTTGGAGCCATACCGCATTCTATGTTATGAGTTCAGAAAGGAAAGAAGACCAGACTTGTTTAATTACAAGCGCTAAACAAAGAATTCATCAATGAGTTCATTTAACTTCTTCTTACAATTTATTTGAATGACTAATGCACATATTGTAAGATTTTATTTCTCTTGTCTCTTTGGTTTTAGAACCAGAGGATAGAGTGATTTAATTTGTGAAATCACATTTTATGACGGATTTTTTTGGTTTAAAAAATAGTCTTTAATGTTTTCATTTTGGAAAATAAAGGATGTACGGGATCAATTGAATTGTTCACAAATGTTTTCGTCAAGTAGTTCTCTTCATTTGATCTTTAATTTAAGATCGATATATAGCACCGATTTTAATACATGCAAATGGTTTCCATATGTTAGATTTCATATGGGATGGTTCCATCGTAGAGCAAAGAGAAACCTTAACCTTTTCAAAGATTCAAAGGCCTTCAATGGATTTTGCTTGAACTATTGCATCATAAAGTGTCAATGCTTAGAAATATATCCTTGTACCATCAAAAAGGTTAAGGATGGACATCTAATTTTGGTAAGGAGAGTTTTTCTCTCCTTGATCTTCAATGGATCCAATAAAATGATCTATACTTTGGAGAAGATTATAGACCCAATTTTATTTTTTTTGCTCTTTGGAAGATCCTTAGTACTTAAGTCAATGCTAAGGAGGTCTTCTCTTGATGAACAATTTATCCCACCATCCTTTCATAAAGAATCAAATGATGGCTCAGCAATATGTGGTTTTGCTTAATGCAGATTGACAGAGAAAACATAAGCATTCGAAAGGTATGAATGATTTGATGTTGAAAGTCCATCAATATTCCATTCATATAAAGAATCTCCATCATAAGAATTTTCTACCAAATGAGTATCTTTCAAATAATAAATCGAGGAGAGTTTTTTTAATAATGTTTTCTAAATTTTTCTTGATAAGAAAGTTTTGATATCAAGAGGAGGATGAGGATCTTGTAATTCTTGAAAAGGTTTTGAACTTTTTAATATTATTTGATCATATCTTTGATTAAGGATTCAATTAAATCTTCATCCATTGAGATATCTTCAAGAGCTCCTACATACTTTTCACTTAAATTTAGAATCAAATTAATGTCTTGAAGAGGCCCCAACTTAAGAGCTAGTTTAGAGGTGGTAAAAAGGTTTCACTGATGGGTTTATACTAGTATTTTCCTCAAGCTTTGCTAGTTTCGGGCTAAAACCTTTTGTTTAAGCCGATCATTTTAGATTCTAGGCTAAAAAGATGATTAGTGATTATTTGAAGTATATTATTACTATAATTAAGTTGTTTAATTACATTAATAAATTCCTTTAGAATTTGTGGATCGAAACTTATTTTTCCAAAGGATGCTAATTCTAAATGTTTATCATCCACAATTTTTACAACTAATGGAGGATAAGATTAATTATTTTCCTTGCTCGTTGCCATTTTTTTTAGTTAAAGAACTAGAGCATAGAATCAAATCTACAAAAGGAATATGCTGGAACTATTTCTTTCTCTCATTTCTCAAAATATAAATCATTTATTTTGAGACGTTGGTCTTAAGAAGTAAAACTTATACCAAAAAAGTTATCATACTTGGTTGGAAGTATTCCTTTTAACAACCTCTAGTTAGAACCTATTGTAGCTCATTAAGACCAAAAGTTCATTTCATGGGGTGGAGATTGATTTTCTCTCACCAATGATGATATGATTTTATTTAGGCATGGGCCTGACCGATATTTTAAGTGAGTGAACCATCTTCTCCGAGGTTTAGAAACCTAGGAAGTGTGATGGATTGATGAGTTGATTCGACTTCAACATCACCATCTTTGATTATCTACATCTTGATTAATGGAAGGGTTGCAAGACATGGTATAGTATAGTCAAGAAATACCACCTCATTTCCATTTAATCACTCTATTGGCAATATGGATGAGATTTGTTTCAATAAATGCTTTAAGAATAGCTTTTCTCTAGATTTAGTATTTAAAACTCAAAAATGAATTTGAAGATTAAAGTAATAGTTTTAGAACCTGGGAGAAAATCATAACCATAAAGCTATAAATGTTATTTTAAAGCTTCAAAAAGATTTATATCAGAAAGAGATAAACTCAGATTGGGAAAGGTGTTGAAATAAACTGGCCCGTGACATTGGCTAGTCTCTACAACACTCATAGGGATTGTGAAGGCATCTCCATCTCTTAGGCTTGCTAGAATAAAGCATTTTTAAAAGTTTGAATGCTATCTATCATCCCTATGAATATATTTAAAATCTTGCATATATTTATGCATCTTCAAATGTTAGTAGATAAATGGTTTTATCCATTTGAATATAGAATGTTTGTGTTCACTCAAGATTTTCCTTAAATTAAAGTTCCAAATTGATAAATGATAGTTTTATCAATCTTGGGGAGACCATCTTTTGGCCTTCTTCATTCAAGGGAACTCGCCATTTCGAGTTCTTGATTAAATTATTATTTTCCTAATCAGATTAGAAGTTACTGTAAGTAGAAGCCATATAACCAAAAGGGGAAAAAGGGAGAGAAGATGATGCAGAAAATTTGAAAGAAATTACCACATAGATAAAACAAACTATATATAAACCTCCATTGAGAATTATCTTCCTGCATCAACAAAAAATGGACTTACAACCCTTTCAAGCCTCATGCAAGAAATTTACCATTTGAAATAAGACGAATATAAACCTTTACCGAGAATTATCTATTAAATAACAATAAGGACTTATCACCTATCAAGCATCACAATAAATGGATGGCATTTAAGAATTTAAGAGGATAAATCCATGGGAAGAATGAACAAAAAACGCTTCATCCATATCATGGTGATATGTAAAAAAATTCTAACATCCTTCCTCCTGTGATTTATCCCATCATGGCTCGATACCGCATAAAGTGATATATAAACACTTATTTATTAAAACTTAAAAATATAATGAACAAAGATATTATCAATAAAGAACTTCCAAAGATGGTTCTTATGGTGGAACTATTTTGAAAAGAATAAATATTCTTCCGATCCAATCAAAGAAGTCTTCAATGACTGAAGACCCCAAAATGAGGGCTATTAATCCCAAATATGAAAGGACAAAATCTTGCTCATTTCTTCATGACTACAAAATCCCATTAATTTGGAGTCAACGTTATACTTTGAAAGGATTCAATTAGGTGGTCCTTCAAAGACAATTTTACTAAAATGGTGGAATTCAATCATTGAGGATAATCAAGCAAATTAAAGCCATTATTAAAGCTTATTCTCAATTAACGATCCCTAAAACTACAGATTTTATATTAGTAGATGAGGTACTAAAGAATCAAAGACGTTATCCTCATGAGATGAGATTCAACATGGAACGTCTCAAAAAAATCTATTTAAAAATTAACTCGCCAAGGTGTTTAATCACTATCTATATCTCAATAAGTCTTCTAACCCGATGTGAATCCTGGAGAAACTTAAATTCATAAAGCACCCATCAAGAAAAATAATTGCTACTTTCCAAAAGTATCGCATTCATCAGGAACCTACTTTACAGTGGGTCCCACCAAAAGAAATAATTGTTACTTTCAAAGTACATCTTATAATATGCACTTTTTAAATTTCTAAGCAAAGTATCTTTGATTTAATAATAGTAGTTTTGACAAAGTTTCTATTTAATAATTATTGTTAACCTAAGCAACATTTCTCTTTGTTTAATTATGTTTGTTTCTAAGCAAAGTCTCTTCCACCTTTATATAGGAGTCTCATGTATTATGACTCAAAATTTTATATTCCCTTCTTCTCTTCTCTTCTATTCTCCTCAGACTCTCCTTAGTTCTTGCTTCACAATCGTAAGTTATTTTTAAGTTTTAATAAATAAGTGTTTTATATATCCTAGTTAGTATCGAGCCATGATGGGGTAACCCAGAAAGGATGTTAGAGATTTTTTGTTACATATCACCATGCTATGGATGAACCAGTACTTTAATGAACAAAGATATTATCAACAAAGAACTTTCAGAGACCTAAATAGATAGTCTCTCCCTAAAATTGATATTATCAGAAGTATTTAAGAAAAAATCTGAGGCAAGTTCATCATCTTCTAATTTAGCTTATTTAGTAGAGCTAAAAATTGAATTAAAGAAACTAAAATTATAAGTTCAAAGAAATTAAAGAAGCAAGAGCAAATGAATGGTCTAATGGATCTTGAAATAATCAAGACGCCTAATTCATTTGAAAATAGAAGTCATTCTAATCAAGAATCGATTTCTTACAAAATATGCAAAAGGAAATATATCAAAAATATTTCATTAAATTAATTATAAATATAGAATTTATTTTATCAAATTTATGCTTAATAGAAAGCAGATTTAAATTGTAGAAGGAATAATTTCTAAATATTTTGAAAATAAGAGGTTAAAGGACTAATGGTGAATCTTTACAAATTATATAAATTATATCATCGTGAAAGATGATATTTGTATTCAAATGATTTTAGTCAAAATTTGACACAACACATTATTTGGGAACTCCTTTCTTCTTAATTCCTATCACTAAATTGATGATATCGAATTTGGTTTTCTTGGATAAAGAAATCACATTGTTTTATCACCATAAAGAAATTATCATAAATGAAATGAATTTAATAATTCTATGCATATAAATTATTTACAAAAAGAAATTTAGTTTAAGTATTAAACAACAAATTTCTTCCCCAAATTAAGATTCAAAATTGCCACCAAGAATTTTAAGGAAGAGTGACAACCCATATTTCTAAAGAAAGACTCATGTAGTGGATACCTTACATGATAATTTCAATGAACGAGACATTCACTAAGGCTCATCCTTGTCGATGAACAAGTACCTTGTTTTTTAAAAGAAGAGATTGTGATTTATTAAAAGGAATTTGGCAATCATACTCCCTGAGTCGCATTCTATGTTATAAATTGAAAAAAGGAAGAGGAGACCGTACTTGAATTAATTACAAGCTAAATAAAGTTTTAAATGAATCGATATCCAATTCTTAATAAAAAAGGATTTATTAAATAGATTGCATAATAAAAAAAATATTTTTCAAATTTGATTTAAAATCAAGATCGATGATAAAAGAATCTGATTTATAAACAACATTTATTGCCCTTGGACATTAGAATGGAACGTAATTGGTTTAAAAAATGCACCTTCTCAATTTCAAAGATATCATGAATAAAATATTTAAAGATTATTTTTAATATATTTTAATTCTATATTGATGATGTTTGTGTTCTCAAACAATATTGATGAACACTTCAACCATCTAAAAATATTTAAATGGTTAATTTTAAAATGGATAGTTATTTCAAAAAATCAAATTATTTCAAACTCAAATAAGATTTTAGACCATAATATATCCAACGCATTAACCATTAATAAGTATTGAATTTGCTAACAAATTTCCGATATCATTTTAGATAAAAACTTTAGCTAGTTAGGAGCTCTCAATTATGTAGTTTATCAAAATCTTACCAAATATGTGAGCCCAACTTTGATGAATAATCACCATGGCACACTCATACCATTTTAAAATTTAAGAAATGGTTCAAAACCTTCTTATGGACTACTAGTTTAAAAAAAATTGTTGAAACAATCGATAAGGCTATGGAGGTATCAAAAAGTAAAAGAATTCAAAGAAAAATCAAATTGTTAGATTTGTTACATATCACCATATTTGGATGAATTACTTTGTTCAATCAATCTTCCACTCCATCTAAATGAACAAATGAAAAACATAAGCATTGATGAAGAAATGATTTGATGTTCAAACCATCAAATTCATTTATCCATCATAAATTTCATGAAATGATCCTCAAATAATAAATTGGGAGGAGTGTTTTTAAAATAATGTTTTTTCCAAATTTTTATGGAAAAGTTTTGGATATCAAAAGGAGGATGAGGATCTTATAATTCTGAATAAACTTTTTCAATATTATTTGAATGCTGTAGATTCATTTTCTTCATCCGATTTTTCTAATTTACTTAATGTCTTCAAGAAGAAAGACCGCTTTGGTTGAAAAAAAGTTCACAAATGATACTAGTTTTCTTAGTTTTCAAACCTGTTAAGCCGATCATTATTTGAAAAAGATGATCAAGATTATTTGAAGTACTATTTTATAATTGTTGTTTATAATAATTCTTTAAATTCTAATTTTTTATTTTTCCTCATTTATATGATGGAGGTGTTTCATATTTTTACTCATAAGAAAAAATAGAGATTGCTTATCTCATTTTTCAAATCATTTATTTAGATGTTTTAGTAAAACTTAATCATACTTTGGAGATTTTGATTCTTAAATTGAATAAGTAATTGGATTTTTCATTATTTAGTGAAAATGATAATCTTTATTTTGATAGTAATGGATTTAATCTAGTTTCAAAATGATATATTTGAGAGATCATTTTATTTATTTCAGAATTATTTTCAGTGATAAATATTATTCTCTAATCGTGATTATGTAACTTCAAGAAGTTGAAATAAAAAAGGTAGAGAGGAAGATGAGAATTTGAAACAAATCACCACATAAGGAGGATAATGAGGTTTATATTCGTTTAATCAAAATGGTAAATCCTTGTTGCGTGAGGCTTGAAAGGGTTGTAAGTCATATTTTTGTTAAAGATCTCAATGGAGGTTTATACTTAGTTTGTTTTATCATGTGGTGATTTATTTCAAATTCTCATCATCTTCTCTCTCCCTTTTTTCATTTTTTAATATGACTTTACTTCTTTTAAAGTAACTTATAATCTAATGATTAGAAATAATATTTAATCAAGAAAATCAGAATTCCAAAAAAAGAAGACAAATAGATGGTCTCCCCAAAAATTGATAAAATCATTTATCAATTTGAACTATATCGATGGTGAGTTGAAGTTTGATTCAATTCATCCAACATTCCTAGTTTCTATCCTTCAAACCTGAGAAGTCTGATCGATGGTTCATCTCAACCATCTAAGTTCATAAATAAAAAATCATATCTATCATCGGAGAGAAAATCAATCTCCCACCCATCCAAATAAATTTTAGTCACAATGTTCTAAGACTAGAGATTTTCAAGAATAGAACCAAAGTACAATAATTTTTATGTTGCATAGAAGTTTTACTAAAGACCAACATCTCAAATAAATAATTTATATTTTGAGAAAATGAGAGAAAGAAATAGTCAAGCCAAAGTAAACTATTCCTTTGTAGCATGGTTTTGAAGTTACTATGCTCAATCTATTTCAAGTTGTCTTAACTACCAAAATAAAGCAAGGAAAATAATTGAAGCATCTTATCCTCCATCTTGTAAAAAATGGTGGATAAACCTTAGAAATATACCTAAAATAAGTTCATCCACAAATAAAGAATTTATTATCGTAATTAAACAATTATAGTAATAGTATACTTCAAATAATCACCGATCATCTTTTATTAAGATCAATGAAATGCTTAAAAAGGTTTTTATAAACTAGCAAAGCTTGAAAAAAAGCATCTACAAGATAAACCCATTTATGAAACCTTATTCAACCACCTCTAAACGCTCTATTAGACTCTCTTCAAGATATTAATTTGATTGGCTTAAGTAAAGTATGTGAGCTAAGATATCAATCAATGGATGAAGATTCATTGAATCTCAATCAAAGACATCATTCATAATATTGAAAAGTTCAAACCTTTTTCAAGAATGCAAGATCCTCATCCTGCTGATATCCAAAAACTTTCTTATCCCAAGAAAAATTTAAAACATTATTAAAAACCAACACCTCCATATTTATTTTTGAGAAGATACTCATTTCATAGAAATTCTATGATGGAGATTCTTTATATTAATGGAATATTGATGGACTTTCAACATCAAATCATTCATACCCTTCATTGAATGCTTATGTTTCTACATTGCTCAATCAGACATCAAGCAAAACCTCATATTGATCATTTTGGGATTACGTGGAACTTCAGAAGGATGGTGGGATAATATTCTCCTTTGTTCCTCAAAGGGAAGACCTCCGCGAAATTGACTTAGTACTAAGGATCTTCCAAAGAGCGACAAAAACTAATGAAAATTTGGTCTATAATCCTCTCCAAACAATTTTAGATCATTTTCCTGGATCCATTGGAGATCAAGGAGAAAAAACTCGCTCCTTACTCTAGAAATTAAGATGTCCATCCTTAACCCATTTTTGATGGTACAAGGATATATTTCTAGCACGCGTCATGACACTTTATGATGCCAATAGCCTTCACTGGAAGCAAAAAATTCATTGAAGGCCTTAGAATCTATTCTTTGAAAAGGTTAAGATTTCTCTTAGCCTCATGATGGAACCATCCCATATGAAACTCTTACATATAGAAACCTTATTTGCATGTATTAAAAGCTGGTTTAGCAATTGCTCGATCTTAAATTAAAAGATCAAATGAAAAGAACTTTTACGTAAGCGACTTGGAATTCGCAATTCAAATGTGACCCTCAGGTATTTCCTTTATCTTCTTAACACAAGGGAAAAGCACAAAATACTATTTTTCCTAAATGTGAGTCTTTCTTTTGGAGGTGCATGCACTCTAATAAAAGATCCATCAATTCAATAATTAGCATGATCAATTTGCAAACTTATCTTTATGGTACTTCCTCTTCAACTATGGTTGAAAAGGGTGAACCCTCTAAAAAGCAACACCATCCCCAAAAGATGTTGTTGCACGCAATTTTCTTTAAAGAAATAAAAAATATTATTGAAATTAATCCCTCGATTATTCAATAAATAATTTGGGCCTTATTTGAAAGATATTTGGGAAACACTCCTTTCCCATTTGAATATAATCTCTCAAGAGAAAATTATGAAAAAATCTTATACAATTAAAGTGTATTGAGATTAATCATGTTTTGTGATCGATGAACCATACAATTTTGTATAGCAAATGCCTATAGAAAGATCTTTCATCAGATGTGGTCTTTCCATTCGAGAAAAAGGTATTCTTATCCTCCACTAATTTATAGTACAAAATTGGCGTAAATTATTGGTGCTATGTGTAAGCTATGATGAAGGCCTTCTTCCTTCTCAATGACTAATGAAGGCATTCATGGATGTTCATAATGAACAAAGATATTATCAACAAAGAACTTCCAGCATGGTTCTTCAGATGGTGGAACTATTTTAGAGCAGAATTAAATACTCTTCGGATCCAATCAAAGAAGTCTTCAATGGATGGAAGTTGCCCCAAAATGAGGGCTATTAATCCCAAAAATGATTCAAGGACAAAATCTTGCTCATTTCTTTCGGCGCCAAATCCATGGATTTGGAACGTTATACTTGGAAAGGACCCCTTCAATGGTTGGTCCTTTAAAGACAATTTTACTAAAAGGTGGAATTCAATCAATATTGAGGATAAGCTCAAGAAAATTAAAGCCATTATTAAAGCTTATTACGATTAACGATCCCTAAAAAACTACAGTTTGAGCTATCGGTAGATGAGGTACTACAAAGCGTTATCCTCATGAGACCAGATTCAACATAAGGCGTCTCAAAAAAATCTATGAAAATCAAACTTGGGTGTTTATTTACCTATATATCTGCGGTAGTGGCGGTCTTACGACGTTGATAATCCTGAGAAACATAAATTCATAAAGTAGACCCACCAGAAGAAATAATTGCTACTTTCCAAAAGTCACCGCTTATCTTCACCAGCAAGGAACCTACTTTATATAAATTGGGTCCCACCAAATGAAATAATTGGCCCTTATAAAATTCTGTACCTTTGCTTAACCTCTAAGAAAAGTATCTTTTTTATTTAATAATAGTAGCTTTGCTTAACAGCAAAGTTTCCATTTAATAATTATATCATTTAGCTTAACACATTTCTCTTTGTTTAATAATTGTACCTTTACTTATAAGCAAAGTCTCTCCGTACTCCACATATAAGGAGGCTACTGCATTATGTATGTGCTTAGTGCTCGTTTTCCTTCTCTTCTTCTCTTATTCTCCTCTTGTACTCTCCTTAGTTCTTCACCTTCTTCTTTACTATCATCGTAAGTTCTTTTTTAAGCTTTAATAAATAAGCTTTTTATATATCTGGTAAAAAATTAGAAGTGAAATGCTATTTTATAGCGATGATTCTTTTATCACGGATCACCAATATCGATTTTAAATCAAATTTGGAAAATATTTTTGCATTATGCAATCTATTTAATAAATCCCTTTTATTAATAATTGGATATTTGATCCATTTTAAAACTTTGTTATGACTTGTAATTAATTACGTTTGTCTTCCTCTTTCATTTGAATTCATAACATAGAATCTGGACTCAAGGGTAAATTGCGAATTATTCCTTTAATAAATCAACAATCTCTTCTTTGCATAAAACAAGGTGTTCTCGTTCATCGATGAGCTTTAGTGGAATGTCTCATTCATTTAAATTATCAATGTATGGGAGATCTATATGAGTCTTTCTTTCCAAGAAAGTAATTGGGTTGTCACCACTTCCTTTTAATTTTGGTGGCAATTTTGAATTTTTGAATTTTGGGAAGAAATTTTAAAGTTAAACTAGCAATTTCTTTTGTAAATAATTTATATGCATAGACTTATTAAGCTATTCATTTCATTTATGATAATTTCTTTAGGATTGGTGATAAAATGGAATGTGATTTCTTTATCCCAAAACAATTCAGTATCATCAATTCTAGTGATAAACATTATTTTAAGAAAAGGAGTTCCCAAAATAATGTGTTGTGTCAAATTTTTGACAAAAATAAAAGGCATTTGGATACACATATCATCTTGACACAGAGCCACAGATGATAATTTATACTTAATTTGTAAAGACTCACCGTCGGCTGCCTTTAAATGCTGGCTAGTTTTTTCAAAATATTTAGAAGGAATTATTCCTTCTTGTATACAATTTAAATTTTCTCCATTATCAGCTGGTGCAGTTAAATTTGGTAAAATAAATTCTTTATTTATAATTAATTTGACGGAAATATACTATTTCTGGTATATTGTCCTTTGAATATTTTGTAAGAAATCTGGTTCTTGATTAGAATCAGCATCTATATTTTCAAATGAATCTAGCGTCTTCTGATTAATTTCAAGATCCATTAGATGACCATTCAATTGCTCTTGCTTTCATTTAATTTGAACTTCTAATTTTAGTTTCTTTAATTGGTTTTAGCTCGCTAAAGCTAGAAGAAGATAATTACTTGATTTTTTCTTAAATACTTCAGATAAGGAGTATATAGGAGGCTTGTAATTAAATTTTTCTAGTTTATCTTTCTTCTTATCATTAAGAAGATCGAAGATGGGATAAACAAACTAAGTATAAACCTCCATTAGAGAATTATGTTCCCATAATTTCAAGCACTCTTTGACTCTCTTTTCAAAGTCCTTTTCATCTTTCCCTCGTAATGTTTTTCTAAATTTTTCTTTGGATAAGAAAGTTTTTGGATATCAAGAGGAGGATGAGGATCTTGTAATTAAAAAGGTTTTGAACTTTTTTAATATTACTTGATTGATCAATATCAGTTTCGGTTGAGGATTCATTTGAATCTTCATCCAATCTATCTTAGCTCACATAGTTTCACTATAAATCAAATCAAATTCTTCAAAGATCTACAAGAGCTAGTTTAGGGTGGTTGGATAAGGTTTACAATGTTTATCAAATTTAGAATGGGTTTATACTATAGAAGGTTTTCTTTGCTAGTTTGGGCTAGAAACCTTTTGTTTAAGCTCGATGATTTGACTCTAGGCTAAAAAAGATGATCATGATTATTTGCGTACTTATTACTATAATTAAGTTATTTAATTCGGTAATAAATTCTTTTAGAATTTATGGATGACTTATTTTTCAAAAAAATAATTCAAAGGTTTTATCCACCATTTTACAATGGAGGATAAGATGCTTCAATTATTTTTCTTTACTCATTTGCCATTTTTTGGTAGTTAAAATAACTTAGTAGATTGAGCATAGTGCAAAACCATGCTACGAAAGGAATAGTTGTGGCTTGTTTCTTTCTCTCATTTTCTCAAAATATAAATCATTTATTTTGAGATGTTGGTCTTGAAGTAAAACTTCTATACCAAGTACAAAAATTATCATACTTTGGTTGGAAGTATTCCCGAACAACCTCTAGTCTTAGAACCTATTGTGGCTCATTAAAACTAAAGTTCATTTGGATGGTGGGAAATTGATTTTCTCTCACTAGATGATAGATATGATTTTTATTTAGGCGAAGGGCCTCGACCGATGGTTCAAGAGTGTGTGAACCATCCGATCTAGACTTCTCAGGTTTGAAGAAGAAACCCTAGGAAGTGTAATGGATTGAGGGTTGAATCAAACTTCAACATTGCCCATTTATTTGAATTTCGATCTACATCTTGATTAATGGAAGGTCTTATCATCAATGGTATATTCCAGTGAAATACCACCTCATTTCATTTTCACAGTAGCAATATGGGATCTAACAAATTTGTTTTTCAGTAGTTCATTACTGCTTTTAACTCTAAGATTTAGTATTTAAAACTCAAAAATGAATTCTGAAAATTAGAGCAATAATTTCAGAACCCGGAAGGAAATCAAAACCATAAAGCTGTAAATATAATTTTAGAGCTTCAAAAAGATTTATATCAGAAAGAGATAAAGTCAGATTAGGAAAGGTATTGAAATAGGCGGTGACATTTCTCTACAAAATAGAATTGATGGCATCGCCATCTCTTAGGCTTGCTAAAATAAGCATTAAGACCTTTAAGGGTTAAAGGAATGTATCATATCATCCTATATGAATATATTTAAAATCTTGCATATATTTTGCGGATCTTAACGTTAGTAGATAAATGGTTTTATCATTTGATCTCATAATAGTTTGTTCTCATTTTTATTTTCCTTAAAATCAAAAGTTCAAATTGATAAATGATAGTTTTATCAATCTTGGGAGAGACCATCTATTTGGTCTTCTTTATTCAAGGAACTCATTTGAGTTCTTAATTAAATTATTATTCCCTAATGTTAGGAAGTTACCAGAAAAGCCATATATAACCAAAAAAAATGAGAGGAAGATGATGCAGAATTTAAAACAAATTACCATATAAGGATAAAACAAAAGTATAAACCTCATTGAGAATTATCTTCCCGGATAATCAACAAAAATAGGACTTCAACTTTCAAGCCTCATGCAAGATTTATGGCCATTTATAAATATAAACCTCTAAGAATTATCGGGATCAACAATAAATGGGTTATCACCCATTAAGCATCCTCACAGGGATGGCCATTTAATGAAAGGAGATAAAGCCATGGGAGGAATGAACAAAATCTTTTATCAAGCATGGTGAAATGTAAAATCTCAACATCCTTCCCTCCCAGTTTACCCATATTATACTAGTGAGGGCTATTAATAAAAATGATTGATATAGAATATCTGAGATAGCATTTAAACCTTTAAAAGTCTAAATGCTTCTATTTTTAAAAGCCTATGAGATGGGATTCCTTCCTGAAAATCCTTAATGAGTGTTGAAGACTAGCCATGTCAGGGCCAATTTATTTCAATACCTTTTCCCAATCTAAGTTTATCTCTTCGATATAAACCTTGAAGCTTTAAAATTACATTTATAACTTTATGGTTATGATTTCTTATTAAGCTTAATTTTTAATTTTGTTTATAATATCTAGAATTGAAAAGCTATTCAACCAATAATGAACTACTCGATTGAAAAATCATAGCATCCCATATTATGTCTTGAAACATCTAGACATAAGCATTCGATGAAGGGTATAAATGATTTGATGTTCAGAAAGTCCAAATGAACAAGGATATCATCAACAAAGAACTTCCAGCATGGTTCTTCAGATGATGGAACTATTTTGGAGCAAAATTAAATATTCTTCCAGATCCAATCAAAGAGGTCTTCAATGACTAGATGGAAGTTGCCCCCAAAATGAGGGCTATTAATCCCAAAAAAATGATTCAAGGACAAAATCTTGCTCATTTTCACTTTGCCAAATCATGGATTTGGGTAATACTTGGAAAGGACCCTTCAATAGTTGGTCCTTGATAATTTTTTATTAAAATGGTGTAATAATCAACATTGAGGATAAGCTCAAAATTAAAGCCATTAAAACTTATTCATCGATCCTCAAAAACTTCTGATTTTGAGCTATTGTAGATGAGTACTAAGCATCAAAATTATCCTCATGAGAGATTCAACATAAGGAATGTCTCAAAAATCTACAATCCCGATGTTTAATCTATCTATATCTGTGGATTAGTCTTCTGATGAATGGAATCCTTGAGAAACTTAAATTCATAAAGCAGACCCACCAGAAGAAATAATTGCTACTTTCCAAAAGTAGTCGCTTATCTTCACCAGCGAGGAACCTACTTTACATAAAGTGGGTCCCACCAAATGAAATAATTGCTACTTTCCAAAAGTAGCCATCTTATAATATTCTGTACCTTTGCTTAGCCACTAAGCAAAGTATCTTTTTTATAAAAGGGATTAATTAAATAGATTGCATAATACAAAAATATCTTCCAAATTTGATTTAAAATAAGGATATTGGCAGATCCAGATAAAATAATCGGATCACTATAAAACAACATTTACAGTGCCCTTCGGACATTATGAATGGAACATAATGCCCTTTGGTTTAAAAAATGCACCTTAATTTGATATCATGATATATTTAAAGATTATTTTAAATATATTTAAGTCTTTATTGATGATGTTCTGGTGTTCTCAAACAATATGGATGAACACTTCAACCATCTAAAAATATTTAAATGGTTAATTTTTAAAAAATGGATTAGTTATTTCTAAGCCAAAAATTAAATTATTTCAAACTAAAATAAGATTTTTAGGCCATAATATATCCAATGCTTTTATTATACCAATTAATAGAATTATAGAATTTGCTAACAAATTTTCTGATATCATTTTAGATAAAACCATCTGATTGAAGGCTCTTTAGGCGATTTTTTATTAAAATCTTAGATGCAACCCACTCTTTGGATTAAAGAAGAATCCCCAGTCACTCCTTACTCATAAAATTAAAGAAAGGGTTCAAAACCTTCCCTCTTAATCTTACGGACCCTATTTAATTTCAAATTGTTGAAACAGATTTTCTGATGCTATTGAGGTATCCTAAAGCAGCGAAAGAATTTTAAAGAAGAATTAGTTCACTTTATTTCTAGAAAATGGAATCCTACTCAGCAAAAGTATTCCATTATCAAAAGAAATGCTACGTGATTAAGTGCATCTCAAAATTTCAAGACAATTTACTTAATAGCATTTTTCTATTATTTGTTCCTCGGTCAAATACATCATTGAACAAGATGTTAAAATTTAGTTTAAAACAAATTTTTGCATCATATCCTTGACTCTGTATTGATTTCAACATGATTCATTAAAGGTAATGAAAATTCTCTTCGATTTGTATGAATACTTGCGAATTCACCTTGAAGAATGACCACTCAAACAGGAAGTCTTTTTTTGTGGAGGTCCTGGCGCTTTAATGGCAAGATCGGTCAATTCAACAATTGGCATGATTGATTTAAAGATATATCTTTTGGTACTTTCTCTTGACTATGGTTGAAAAGGGTGAACCCTCTAAAAAACCATCCTAAAAGATGTCGTTGCCAGAACCTATTTATTTCTCTAAAGAAATAAAATAGAATATTGAAATTAATCCTCATTTTCAATAAATAATCCATCTTATTTGAAGATATTTGGTAAATCCTTTCCCATTTGAATCTAATCTCGAGAAAATTATGAAAAAATCTTTACAATTAAAGTGTATTGAGATTAATCATGCATCAGAACCATACAATTTTATTATAGAAATCGTTATACAAAAGATCTTTCATCAAAGTGAATGAGGTCTAACTCCATTCAAGAGAAAATGTAACCTCTTGTTAATTTTCAAAATTAGCAAAATTATTTGGTGCTATGTGCATATGATGAACCTTCTTTTTAATGATTATTACCATGAAATGGGTTCACCAACAAAGAACCTACTTTACATAAAATTGGGTCCCACCAAATGAAATAATTGCTACTTTCCAAAGTATTCTTAAATATTATTACCTTTTTAAAGCTAAGCAAAGTATCTTTTTATTTAATAATAGTAGCTTTGCTAAAGTTTTATTAATTTTATATCGCTTAGAGCACAGCGTTTCTCTTTGTTTAATAATTGTACCTTTGCTTAGAAAAGTCTCTCCATTGCCTCCACCTCGAGGTTTGAAGGGATAGAAACCTAGGAAGTGTAATGGATGTGATTGAATGAACTTACATGCTATCTTGTAATTCCAAATTGATAAATGATAGTTTTATCAATTTTGAAGACCATCTATTTATCTTCTTCTTTGAAAACTCTACCATTTGAGTTCTTGATTATATTATTTCTATCGTTGATTAGAAGTTACCAAGTAGAATCATATATCAAGGGAAAAAAAGGGAGAGAAAACTCTTTTTGAAATAAATCACCACATAAGAATAAAACAAACTAAGTATAAACCTTCATTAGAATTATCTTTTCAATCACAAAATGACTTACAACTTCAAGCCTCTTTGAAAGAATATAAACCTCTAGAGAATTATCCCAGATGACAATAGCAGACTTATCATCAAGCATCTATGGGATGGCCATTTTATGAAGATGGGATAAACCATGGAGGAATGAATTATGATCCTCATCCATCTTGATATCCAAAACTTTCTTATCCAAAGAAAAATTTGGAAAAACATTATTATAAAAACCCACTCCTTGATTTATTATTTGAGGAAGATACTCATTTTAGGAAATTCTAATAGATTCTTTTATGAATAGAATATTGATGGACTTAGAACATCAAATTATTCATACCCTTCATCGATAAATGTTTCTCTTTCTAGACATCAAGAAAATCACTTTTAATTTAGATCGAGCAAATTGCTAAAACCAATTTTAATACATGCGAAATAAGGTTTCCATATAAAGAGTTTCATATGGGATGGTTCCATCGTAGAGGCAAGAGAAACCTTAACCTTTTCAAAAAATTTGAAGGCCTTCAATAATTTTTTTGCTTATGAAGGCTATACATAAAATTAATGCTGCTAGAAAATATCCTTGTACCCAAAATGGGTTAAGGATGGACATCTTAATTTTGGGTAAGGAGGCGGTTTTTTTCCTCGATCTCAATGGATCAGAAAATGATCTATAATTATTTGGAGAAGATTATAGAACAAATTTTCATTAGGTTTTCTTTCTTTGGAAGATCCAGTACTTAAGTCAATTTGCTAAGGAGGTCTTCATGAGAATAGTGAAAAATTATCCCACCATCCTTTTAGAGTTGAGAATTTTATCCATTTGAGAATAATGGTTTGTTCTACTGATTTTAAGCTTTTCCTTAAAATCAAAGTTCCAAATTGATAAATGATAGTTTTATCAATTTTGGGGAAGAAATCTATTTAGTCTTCTTCATTCAAAGGAACTAGCATTTCAAAGTTCTTTATTAAATTATTATTTCTCTAATGTTAGATTAGAAGTTACATCAGAAAAAAGCCATATATCCAAGGGGAAAAAAAAAAGAGGAAGATGATCAGGAGAGTTTAGAAAAAATCACCACATAGTGATAAAACTAAGTATAAACCTCCATTGAAAATTATCTTGACATACAAAAATGACTTACAATTTTTCAAATTCTCATGCATTATGGCCATTTTGAAGATAGGAATATAAACCTACTAATTGTAAAGACTTTCTACTTTAATTTGGCTAGTTTTTCAAAATATTTAGAAGGAATTTTACTTTGTATATAATTTAAATCACTCCACTATCATAGATTAAATTTGGTAAAATAAATTCTTTATTTATAATTAATTTGATGGTAATATACCATTTTGGTATGCCCGAATATATTGTAGAAACGTTCTTGATTGAATGCCCATTTTGAAATGAATTGGGCATCGATTAATTTTAAGATCCAGATGACCATTCATTTTCTCTTATAGCTTTAATTTGTACTTCTAATTTTAGTTTCTTTAATTGGTTTTAGCGTTAAAGAAGTATTAGAAATGATGAATTTCTTATTTCTTAAATAGATAAGGAGTATAGAGCTTAATTAAATTTTTAGTTTATCTTTCTTCTTATCATTAAGAAGATTGATAATTTTATCAAGTTGAATCATCTTCATCTTGTACTAAAGTTTAATTAATGGTCCTTTTGCTGGTGGTGCATATGATTTGTCATATTTATTATATTTTTATAATAATCTATTTGTTGGCGATTTCTTGCAGTTAGATTTATATTTATCAAATCGATGAGGATGAAATATGATCTTCTTCCTTCTTATTCTTTTTTGAGAATCGGAGGATGTAAGCGAAATTTTCATCGGTTTGTTTTAACCTGTCAAGTTCATTTAACTTCTTCTTGACAATGCATTTGTTAGCATAATGACCTGTACGACCACATTTATAATATTTTATTTCTCTTATCTCTTTGGTTTTAGAACCAGAGGGATGAGAGTGCCTGTGTTTGTGCGTGAATTTGTCACTTTTTTTATGACGTGCTTTTTCATGCTTAGGAAAAATAGTTTTTCATGTTTTTCCCTTGTGTTTGGATGATGACATACGAGGATCACGCTGATTGATGATTAGAATTCGCAAGCTATTTCTCAAGTAGGCGTTCTCTTTTCATTTGATCTTTTAATTTAAGATCAGAGTAAATTGCTAAACCAATTTTAATACATGCAGAAATAAGGTTTCCATATGTAAGAGTTTCATATGGGATGGTTCCATCGTAGAGGCGAAGTGAAACCTTAACCTTTTCAGCAAATAGATTAGGAAGGCCTTCAATGAATTTTTGCTTCCAGTGAAGGCTATTGGCATCATAAAGTGTCATGACGCGTGCTAGAAATATATCCTTATACCATTGAAAATGGGTTAAGGATTGACATCTTAATTTTTGGAGTAAGGAGCGAGTTTTTTCTCCTTGATCTCTAATGGATCCAGCAAAATGATATATAATTGTTCGAAGAAGATTATAAACCAAATTTTCATTAGGTTTTTGCTGTTCTTTTGGAAGATCCTTAATACTTAAATTAATTTTGCTAAGGAGGTCTTCCCTTTGAGGAATAGTGAAAAAATTATCCCACCATCCTTTCAGAGTTCCAGAGAATCCTGAAATGATGGCTCGAGTGACAATATGTTATTTTGCTTGATGTCTAGATTGACACGGTAAAACATAAGCATTAGATGAAAAATGATTTGATGTTGAGAAAGTCCATCAATATTCCATTCATCTAAAGAATCTCCATCATAGGAATTTCATGAAATGAGTATCTTCCTCAAATAATAAATCGAGGAGTGGGTTTTATAATAATGTTTTCCAAATTTTCTTTGGATAAGAAAGTTTTGGATATCAAAGGAGGATGAGGATCTTATAATTCTTGAAAAAGGTTTTGAACTTTTTCAATATTACTTGATTGATCAATATCAGTTTTAGTTGAGGATTCATTTGAATCTTCATCCGACTGACTAATATCTTCAAGAGCTCCTACATACTTTTCACTTAAATTTAGAATCAAATTGAATGTCTTCAAAAGAGAGTCATAACTTAAGAGTCAATTTAGGAGGTGGTTGGATAAAAGGTTTCATAAATGGGTTTATACTAGTAGATGCTTTTTAGCTTGCTACTTTGGAGCTAGAAACCTTTTGTTTAAGCATCGATTGATTTTAGACTCTAAAAAGATGATCGTGATTATTTAGTATACTATTACTATAATTAAGTTGTTTAATTATAGTAATAAATTCTTTTTTTGTGGATCCTTATTTTCAGGCTAATTAGGTTTATCATCCACCATTTTTAGGTGGAGGATAAGATACTTCAATTATTTTTCCTTGCTCTGTTTGCCATTTTTTGTTAAAACAACAACATGAGCGATTGAGCATAATGCAAAATCTGAAAGGAATAGTTGCCTTGGCTTGACTATTTCTTTCTCTCATTCTCAAATATAAATCATTTATTTCGAGACGTTGTTCTTGAGAAGTAAAACTTCTATACCAAGTACAAAAATTATCATACTTTGGTTGGAAGTATTCCTTTAGAACAACCTCTCTAGTCTTAGAACCTATTATGTAGCTCATTAAGACTAAGTTTCATTTCAGATGGAGTGGGAGATTGATTTTCTCTCACTGGATGATAGATATGATTACTATTTAGGCGAAGGGCCTCGACCGATGGTTCAAGAGTGTGTGAACCATCACTTCTCTAGGTTTCAAAGGGATAGAAACCTAGGAAGTGTAATGGATGAGGTTGAATCCTTCAACATCGCCATCAGTTGTTTGAATTTTAAGATCTACATCTTGATTAATGGAAGGTCTTGGTGCGACCATAGATGGTATAGTCTATGAGTCAGCAAATACCACCTCATTCTATTTAATCACTCTCTTAGTAGTAATATGGGATGCTAACAGATTTGTTTCAATCAGAGTAGTTTAGTTGGTGGTTGACGACTTTAACTCTAGGATTTAGAGTATTTAAAACTCAAAATGAATTCAAAAATTAGAGCAATAGTTTGAGAGAAATCATAACAATAAAGCTATGTAATTTTAGAGCTTCAAAAGATTTATATCGAGAAGAGACTTCAGATTGGTGTTGAAATGCGGTGACAAATAGTCTCTACAACACTCATAGGGATTGAGCCCAGTGAAGGCATATCCATCTTCTTAAAATAGAAGCATTTAGACCTTTAAGGGCTAAAGGTTTGAATGCTATCTGTATCATCCCTATTTGGATATATTTAAAATCTTGCATATATTTATGCAGTTCTTCAAACATTAGTAGATAAATAGTTTTATCCATTTGATCTACAATAATAGTTTGTTCTACAGTTTTCACTGAAGATTTTCCCTTAAAATCAAAAGTTCTAAATTGATAAATGATAGTTTTATCAATCTTGGGGAGAGACCATCTATTTAGGTCTTCTTCATTCAAGGGAACTCTGTCATTTCAGAGTTCTTGATTAAATTATTATTTCTCCTAATCGTTAGATTAGAAGTTACTTCAGAAGAAGTAGAAGCCATATAACCAAAAGGGGAAAAAGGGAGAGAGGAAGATAATGCAGGGAGAATTTGAAACAAATTATCACATAAGGATAAAATAAACTAAGTATAAACCTCCATTAGAGAATTATCTTCCCAGACAGTCAACAAAAATAGGACTTGCAACCCTTTCAAGCATCACACAACCAGGATTTACGGTCATTTATGATAAAGATGGGAATATAAACCTCTACAAGAGAATTATCCCAGACAATCAATAATAAATAGGACTTATCACCCTATCAAGCATCACGCATTAGGGATGGCCATTTGAATGGGATAAAGCCATGGGAGGAATGAACAAAGTGGTTCATCAAAGCATGATATGTAATCTCAACATTCTTCCCCTCCCTAGGGATTTGCCCTATCATGGCTCTAATACCAGACTTAAACCAGGACATATAAACACTTATTTATTAAAGCTTAAAAGTACTTCGATGGTAAGAACTAAGAGAGTAAGGAGAATCAAAGAGAAGAAGAGAAGGGAAAATTGAGCGAGCACACAAATACAGATAGAGCCTCTATATGGAGGCACAAACTTTGCTTAGAAGCAAAGGTACAATTAAATAAAAGAAACATTGCGAACTTCGGTATATATTAAATAGAAACTTTAAAAACTATTATTAAATAAAAGATCTTTGCTTAGAGTAAGGTACAATATTATAAGATGGCTACTTTTAGAAAGTAGCAATTATTTCATTTGGTGGGACCAACTTTATGTAGGTTCCTTCTTGGTGAAGAAGCTACTTTTGGAAAGTAACATCTTCCTGTTCATGAATTTATGTTTCTCAGTGGATTCCTCTGTCAAGACTCATGTCCATAGATATAAGGGTGATTAAACACCTTGGCGAGTTGATTTTCATAGATTTTTTTGAGACATTCCTTATGTTGAATCTCGGTCTCATGAGGATAACGTCTTTTGATGCATTGTAGTACTTCATCTACTGATAGCTCAAAATCCATAGTTTTTTGAGGGATCGTTAATTCAGAATAAGCTTTAATAATGGCTTTAATTTACTTGAGATTATCCTCAATGTTGATTGAATTCCACCATTTTAGTAAAAATTATCTTTGAAGGACCAGCGGATTGAAGGGGTCCTTTCCAAGTATAACGTTCCGACTCAAATCCATGGGATTTGGAAGTGAAATGAGGATTTTGTCCTTCAATCATTTTTCTGGGATTAATAGCCCTCATTTTCGGGTAAGCTTCCATCTAGTCATTGAAGACCTCTTTGATTGGATTTGGAAGAATATTTAATTTTGCTCCAAAATAGTTCCACCATCTGAAGAACCATGCTAGAAGTTCTTTGTTGATGATATCCTTGTTCATTATGAACATCCATGAATGCCTTCATTTGTCATTGAGAAGGAAGAAGGTCTTCATCATTGCTTGCACATAGCACCAATAATTTCTCAATTTTATGCGTAAATTAGTGGAGGATAAGAATACCTTTTCTCTTGGAATGGAGTTAGACCCCATTCACTTTGATGAAAGATTTTTGTATAGCATTTGCTACACAAAATATGGTTAAATGATCACGAATATGATTAATCTACACTTTAATTGTATTAAGATTTTTTCATAATTTCTCTTGAGAGATTAGATTCAAATGGGAAAGGATTGTTTCCCAAATATCTTTCAAATAAGGCCATGGATTATTTATTGAATAATAGAGGATTGATTTTAATAATATTCTATTTTATTTCTTTAGAGATAAAAGGTTCTGTGACATCTTTAGATGGTGTTGCTTTTAGGTTGATCTTTGCATTAGATAGGCCACGACCTCTGAAAAGACTTTCGGTTAGAGTGGTCATTCTTCCATGTGGGGTGATCCATCCCTGATCATCCCTGCATGAATTCATGGGTTAGAAAATTAGCAAGAGAATTTTCATTACCTTTAATGAATTTGATGTCAAAATTGAAGACAGAGAGCTGCGATTGCCATGATGCAAAAATTTGTTTTGAAACTAAATTTTTGACATCTTGTTCAATGATGTATTTGACTGAGGAATAGTCTGAAGAAGAAAATCTTTAAGTAAATCATCTTGAAATTTTGAGATGCACTTAATCAAGAAAGTATTTCTTTTTAATAATGGAATACTTTTGCTGAGTAGGATTCCATTTACCGAATAAAACTAATTCTTCTTTAGAATTCTTTGTTCTTTAAGATACCTCCATAGCCATGCTCGAGGTTTCAACAATTTTGAAACTAGTGGTCCGTAAGATTAAGACAGGGAAGGTTTTAAACCCTTTCTTTAATTTTGTGCACTGTCATGGTATGAGTATTAGACCATGGTGGGGGATTCTTTTTTAATCTGTCAAAGAGTGGGGCTGCATCTTTAGCAAGATTTTGATAAAAATCGGCTACATAATTGAGAACTCCTAAGAACCACTGTAGCTAGTTTTTATCTAAAATGATATCAGAAAATTTGTTAGCAAATTCAATACTTCTATTAATTGGTATAATAGAAGCATTGGCTATATTATGGCATAAAAATCTTATTTCAGTTTAAAATAATTTGATTTTTGGCTCTGAAATAACTAATCCATTTTTTAAAATTAATCATTTAAATGTTTTTAGATGGTTGAAGTGTTTGTCAATATTGTTTGAGAACACCAGAACAACATCAATATAGACTAAAATATATTTAAAATAATATTTAAATATATCATTCATGATATGCTGAAATTCAGAAGGTGCATTTTTTAAACCAAAGGACATTACGTTTCATTCGTAATGTCCGAAGGGCATCGTAAATGCTATTTTATAGCGATCCGATTCTTTTATCTGGATCTGGCAATAAATTGATATTAAATCAAATTTGGAAAATATTTTTGCATTCTGCAATCTATTTAATAAATCCCTTTTATTAGGAATTAGATATTTGATCCATTTTAAAACTTTGTTTAGCTAATTAATTACAAGTCGGTCTTCTCTTTTCTTTAAATTCAACATAGAATGTAGTATACTCCAAGAGAGTAGGATTGCCAAATTATTCCTTTCTTTAATCAACAATCTCTTCTTTGCATAAAGCAAGGTAGTGTTATTCATCGATAAGGGCGAGCTTTAGTGAATGTCCGTCATTAAAATTATCAATGTGGAGGTCTACTACATGAGTCTTTCTTTCAAAATCAATTGGGTTGTCACCAAACTTCCTTTTGGAATGTTTGGTGATTTTTTTTTTGAATTTTGGGGAAGAAATTTGCTGTTTAAAAGTTAAACTAGCAATTTCTTCTTGTAAATAATTTATATGCATATACTCATTATTTGGTGATAAAATGGAATGTGATTTCTTTATTCCAAAGAAAACATTATTATCATCATTCTGATAGGCATTAGTTTAAGAAGAAAAGGAGTTCTCAAAATAATGTGTTATGTCAAATTTTTGACTAAAATAAAAGGCATTCCAATACAAATATCATCTTAACACACAGCCACAAATGATAATTTATACTTAATTTGTAAGACTCAGTCATTGCTCCTTTCATCACATGGTTTTGGTTATATGCTCAATCTACTCAATTCTTGTTTTACCAAAAAATGGATTTTAAGGATTAATAGCCTCATTTTGGGCGACTTATCAGTCATTGAAGACTTCTTTGATTGGACCTGGAAGAAAATTTAATTCTGCTCCAAAATAGTTCCACCTTCTTAAGAACCATGCTGGAAGTTCTTTGTTGATAATATCTTTGTTCATTACGAACATCCATGAATGCCTTCGTTAGTCGTTGAGAAGGAAGAAGGCCTTCATCATAGCTTGCATATAGCACCAATAATTTACGCTAATTTTGTATTGTAAATTAGTAAAGGACTTAAAATATAACGATGACTGAAAAGAAGAACTAAGGAGAGGAGAGGAGAATATAAGAGAAGTGGAGAAGGAAAAAATTATGAGCACACATAATACCTTAGCCTCTATATAGAGGTGGAGGCAGAGACTTTGCTTAGAAGCAAGGTACAATAATAAACAAGGAAAGCGTTGCTTAAACAGCTATAATTATTAAATAGAAACTTTACTGTTAAGCCAAGCTACTATTATTAAATAAAAAAGATACTTTGCTTAGAGGTTAAACAAATGTACATAATATTATAAGATGGCTACTTTTGGAAATTAGCAATTATTTCTTCTGGTGGGACCCACTTTATGTAAAGTAGGTTCCTTGCTGGTGAAGATAAGTTACTTTTGGAAAGTAATATATTTTTCGTGATGCTTTATGAATTTAAGTTTCTCTGGATTCACGTTATTTGTATTTCGTCCTTGAGATATAGATAGGATAATTAAACACCTTGTGGTTGATTTTAGATTTTTTTGAGATGTTCCTTATGTTGAATCTTGTCTCATAGATAAGTCTTTTGTTGCTTTGTAGTACCTCATCTATAAAAATCCATAGTTTTTTGAGGATCATTTATTGATATAAGCTTTAATAATGGCTTTAATTTGCTTGAGCTTATCCTCAATGATGATTGAATTCCACCATTTTAGTAAAATTATCTTTGAAGGACCAAATTGAAAGTCCTTTCCAAACGTTCTTGCTCAAATCCATGGGATTTGTATAAATGAAGAAATGAGAAAGATTTTGTCCTTGAATCATTTTTGGGATTAATAATTCATTTTGGGCACTTCCATCCTTTGAAGACTTCTTTGATTGGACACGGAATAATATTTATCTCCAAAATAGTTCCACCATCGAAGAACCATCTTTGGAAGTTTTTTGTTGATAATATCTTTGTTCATTATGAACATCCATGAATGCCTTCATTTGTAGAAGAAGAAGGCCTTCATCATAGAACATAGCACCAATAATTTATGCCAATTTTGTACTGTAAATTAGTGGAGGATAAGAATACATTTTTCTCTTGGAATGGTGTTAGACCCCATTTGCTTTGATGAAAGATCTTTTGTATAACACATTTGTTATATAAAATTGTATGGTTTGTCTGATCACGAACATGATTAATCTCAATACACTTTAATTGTATTAAGATATTTTCATAATTTTGAGATTAGATTCAAATGGAAAGGATTTTTCCCAAATATCTTTCAAATAAGGGATTATTTATTGAATAATAGGATTAATTTTAATAATATTCAATTTTATTTCTTTAAAGAAATAAATAGGTTCTTTGCGACATCTTTAGGGATGGTGTTGACTTTATCACCTAGTTGAAGAGGTAGTACCATAAAGATAAGTTTGCAAATTATCATGCCAATTGTTGAATTGATCATATTTTTAAAGGCCATGTGACCTCCAAAAGAAAGACATCCTCGGTTAGAGTAGTCATTCTTCCATAGATCCACCGATCATCCTTAGAATTCATGTCGAAAATCGAAGAGAATTTTCATTACCTTTAATGAATTCGATGTGGTTGAAGCAGAGTCGATTGCCATGATGCAAAATTTATTTTGAAACTAAATTTTGACATCTTGTTCAATGATGTTTGGGAGATATACAAAGGAGAAAATGCTGATTAAGTAAATCATCTTGTAATTTTGAGATGCACTTAATCACATAAAGCATTTCTTTTTTGATAATGGAATAATTTTGCTGAGTAGGATTCCATTTACCAGAAACAAAGCCAACTAATTCTTCTTTAGAATTCTTTAGCTTTAGGACCTCCATAGCCCTTATCTGTTGTTTAATTTTGACTAAAATAAAAGGCATTTGAATACAAATATCATCTTGACACACCACGAGATGATAATTTATAATGTAAAGACTCACCATCTGCTTTAAGCTAATTTTTTTCAAAATATTTAGAAGGAATTATTCCTTCTTGTATACAATTAAATCCTTCTATCAGAGAACATTTTAAATTTGGTAAAATAAATTCTTTATTTATAATTAATTTGATGGAAATATATCATTTTTGGTATATTGCCTTTTGGATATTTTGTAAGAAACCTAGTTCTTGATTAGATTCGGCTTCTATATTTTCAAATGAATTGGGTGTCTTCTGATTAATTTCAAGATCCATTAGATGACCATTCATTTGCTCTTCGCTTTAATTTCTGAACTTCTAATTTTAGTTTTAGTTTAGCTCTAAAATTTGAACTAGAAGATGAACTTTTAGATGTTTTCTTAAATACTTGATAAGAGTATATAGGAGGCTTGTAATTAAATTTTTCTAATTTATCTTTCTTCTTATCATTAAGAAGATATAATTTTATCGAGTTGATTCATCTTCAACTTGTGTTAAAATTTTAATTGTAGTCCTTTTGCTCATGGGTGAGCATATCTGAACTTGTCATATTTATATTTTTATAATAATCTTTCTGGTAGGATTTAAGCATTAGATTTATCAATTGATCGATGAAGATGAAGATGAAATATGTTCTTCTTCTTTCGATTCTCTTATCGAGGTTGTAAGAAGAATTTTCATCAGGGTTTGTTTTAACCCTTCATCAATCTGAAGTTCATTTAACTTCTTCTTGACGGTGCATCTATTTGAGTAAGGACCTATACAACCACATTTGTAACATTTTATTTCTCTTGTCTCTTTGGTTTTAGAAGGATGGAGAGTGCTTGTTGTGCATTAATTTATCACGTTTTTATGACGTGCTTTTTCAAGCTTAAGAAAAATAGTTTTTCATGTTTATCCCTTGTATTTGGAAGATAAAGGATGTACCTGAGGATCATAGTTGAATTGTTCGCAAAATTCGCCAAGCTGTTTGTGCTCTCTTTTCATTTGATCTTTTAATTTAAGATCAGAGCAAATTGCTAAACCAATTTTAATACATGCAGAAATAAGGTTTCCATATGTAAGAGGTTCATATCGGATGGTTCCATCATAGAGGTGAAGAGAAACCTTAACATTTTCAAATAGATTGGAAGGCCTTCAATGAATTTTTCTTCAGTGAAAAGCTATTGGCATCATAAAGTCAATGCTAAATATATCTTGTAAGAAATGGGTTAAGGATGGACATCTTAATTTTGGAGAAAGTCTCCTTGATCTCCAATGGATCAAAAATGATCTATAATTGTTTGAAGAAGATTATAGGCAATTTTCATTAGTTTTGCTATTCTTTTGGAAGATTACTTAAATCAATTTTGCTAAGGAGGTCTTCCTTTGAGAGGAATGTGAAAATATCCACCATCCTTTGAGTTCCATAGAATCTCGAAATGATGGCTCATCAATATGTGGTTTTGCTTGATTCATGAAACATAAGCATTGATGAAGATGAATGATTTGATGTTGAAAGTCCATCAATATTCATTCATATAAAGAATCTCCATCGAATTTCCTCTGAAATGAGTATCTTCCTCAAATAAAAAATTAGAGGTGTTGGTTTTTATAATAATATTTTCCAAATTTTTCTTGGGATAAGAAAGTTTTGGATATCAAAGGATGAGATCTTGTAATTCTTGAAAAGTTGAACTTTTCAATATTACTTGATTGATGATCTTTATTGAGATTCATTTGAATCTTCATTGATCGATATCTTGAGCTCTACATTTCACTTAAATTTAGAATCAAATTCAATGTCTTGAAGAGTCTAATTTAAAAGATTTAGGAGGTGGTTGGATAAAGGTTTACAAATGGGTTTATACTTAGAAGCTTTTTTAAAGCTTTTCTAGTTTAATAAAACCTTTTGTTTAAGCATCGATCAATTTTAAACTCTAGGCTAAAGATGATCGATTTATTTGAAGTATATTATTCTTATAATTAAATTTGTTTAATTCTGATAATAAATTCTTTAGAAGGAACTTATTTTTTTGAAAGCTAATTCAAGGTTTATCATCCACCATTTTACAACGATGGGATAAGATGCTTCAATTATACTCTGTTTGCCATTTTGGTAGTTAAAACAACAACTTGAGATTGAGCATAAATGCAAAAAACCATGAAAGGAATAGTTGCTTGACTATTTCTTTCTCTCATTTCTCAAATATAAATCATTTATTTTGGTGATTAGAAGTAAAACTTCTATACCAAGTACAAAAATTATCTACTTTGGTTGGAAGTATTCCTTCTCTCTCTAGTCTTAGAATTTATTGTAGCTCATTAAGACTAAAGTTCATTTTAGATGTGGGACATTGATTTTCTCTCACGATGATATATATGATTTTTATTTTGAAGGGCCTCGAAATGGTTGAGTGTGTGAACCATCGATCTAGACTTTCTGAGGTTTCAAAGAAGAAACCTAGGAAGTGAAATGGATGAGGAGGTTGAATTGAACTTCAACATTTGCCATTAGTTCCAAATTGATAAATAATAGTTTTATCAATTTTGAGAGAACCATCTATTTAAGTCTTCTTTCAAGGGAACTAAAAATTGAACTTCAACTCGATGAAAAAAATTGATAAAACTATAGTTTATCAATTTGGGTGATACATAATGTTGAAGTTTGATTCACTCTTTGACATTACACTTCCTAGGGTTTCTATCCAAATCGAAGAAGTCTATGAATTTCACACTCAACCATCATATAATAAAATCATATCATCATGTGAGAAAATCAATCTATCCATAAATGAACTTTGGTCTTAATGAGCTACACTGGTTCAAGACTAGAGGTTATCAGGAATACCAACCAAAGTAGATAATTTTCATACTTGGTATAAGTTTAACTTCAACGATCTCAAAATAAATGATTTATATTTTGAAAATGAAGAAAATAGTCAAACAAAATAAATTCCTTTTTATGGTTTTGCTCTTATCTCAATCACTTAAAAAATGGCAAATAAACAAGAATAATTGTATCTTATCCTCCATTAGTTATGGTTCAAACTTCAAAAAAAAGTTCGATCCACAAATAAAGAATTTATTATTGTATTAAACAACTTTATAGTAATGGTATCATAATCTTATCATCTTGCCTAGAGTTTAAAGATGATGCTTATAAAAGCATAAGCAAAATTTGAAAAGCTTCTCGTATAAATTTGTAAAATCTTTTTAACCTCTCTTGGTCCCTCTTTGAAGACATTATTGTTAAGTGAAAAGTGTAAAGCTCTTGAAGATATCATCATCGAATAATTAAATGAATCTCCATTTGATATCATAATATTGAAAAGTTCAAATTAAGATTATCCTCAACTTTCTTATCTCAAAAAAATTACACCTCTAATTATTATTTGAGGAAGATACTCATTTAAGAAATTCTATGATATTCTTATATGAATGGAATATTGATAATCTTCTTCATGCCATCTAGACATCAAACAAAAATATATCGTGAGCCATCATTTTAGAAATCTCGAACTCATGGTTTTTTCCTCTTTTAGCTTGATTTAACTTCTTCCAAAAGAACAACAAAAAATGATGATTCTTCTTTCTTATTTGATGATCCATTGATCAAGGAAAGAAAAACTTATAATTAAGATGTTTAACCCATTTTTGACAAGATGATACTGATGCCATAATCAAGCAAAATTCATTGAAGGCATTCTAATCTATTGTTAAAGGTTAAGGTTTTCTAATGGAACCATCCCATAAAAACTAATTGCATGTAAAAGTTTATGATCTTCAAATGAAAAGAAAGATTACTTCTTCTTCACAATTCAGCATTTATCTATCTTATAAACATAGAGAAAATCATGAAAACTATTTTCCTAAATGAAAATCATGTCAAAATGACAATGCATAAGACAATCTCGCCTCGGTTTTAAAACCAAAGAATAAGAGAAATAAAATATTATAAATAAGTCATTACACAACATGCCGTCAAAGAAGTTAAATGATTTTACGAAGGGTTAAAAATAAACCGATAAAAAATTTTACATCCTCATTAGAAGAAATCAAAAGAAGAAGAAGAATATTTCATCTTCATTCATTAGATAAATCGATAAATCTAACTATTGCAACTCTGTTGAGATGACTATTATAAAATATTAATATAACAGTCTTCATAAGCAAAAGGACCATTAATTAAACTTTAGCATAAGTTGAAGATGATTTAAGATAAGGTATTAAATAGATTGCATGAAAATATTTTTCAAATTTGTTTAAAATGATATTGGCTCAGATAAAAGAATTGGATCGTATAAACGGCATTTTACGGTGCCTGGAATTCACGTAATGCCCTTTTTTATTAAAAATGCACCTTTAAATTTGATATCATGAATAATATATTTAAAGATTATTTTAAATATATTTTGTCTATATAATGATGTTCTTGTGTTCTCAAATACTATTGATGAACATTTCAACCATCTAAAACATTTAAATGGTTAATTTTAAAAAAATGGTTAGTTATTTTATAAATCAAATTATTTCAAAATAAGATTTTAAAATAATATTCAATTCTTCCATACCAATTAATAGAAGTATTGAATTTACTAACAAATTTCTTGATATCATTTTAGATAAAAAGTAAATTTCTGTTGGTTCTTGAGCTCTCATTATGCATTGATTTATCAAAATCTTGCCAAAGATATCTGATTAAAAAGAATCCCCACCATATTACTCATACCATGGCTTAAATTAAAGGGGTTCAAACCTTTATGTCTTAATCTTGACCTACAACAAAATTGTTGAAATTGATACTCTCGATAATATGGTATCTTAAAGCGTGAAAGAATTCTAAAAAGTCTTAGTCGCTTGTTTTCAGTATTAAAAAAGTATTTATCAAAAGAAATGCTTTGATTAAGTGCTTCTCAAAATTCTAAGATAATTTACTTAATGGATTTTCTCCCTGACATTCCTGTCTACATCATTGAACAAGATGTCAAAATTTAGTTTCAAAACAAATTTTTTTACATCATGTATCGAACTCTCTATTCGATTTTGACATCAATTCATTAAAGGTAATGAAAATTCTCTTGATTTTACTCAATTCTTGAGATATGGATCATAGAACAATTTTGTATAGCAATTTATCAGAATCAAAATAATCAACTCAATTAAAGAAAAATGTATTCTTATCCTCCACTAATTTATAATTTAAAAATTCGCAATATTTCTTTATAAATTATGATAAAGGCATCACTCTCATGACAATGAAGAATTCATTTCAAATGAATAAGATATATCAAGAAAGAACTTATTCTTTAATGGTAATATTTTTTGCAAATATTCTTCAGATCCATCAAAGAAGTCTTCAATGATAACGAAAATGACATTAATCCCAATGATTGGGACAAAATCTTGCTCATTTCTTCTTCTAAATCATGGATTTTAGTTATCTTAAAAAATTCATAGTGGTCCTTAATAATTTTACTAAAATGGTGGAATTATCAACATTGAGGATAAGTTCAAAAATTAAAGCCATTAAAAGCTTATTCTTGATCCAAAAAAATTTAGTATCAGATATACAAAGCATCAAAAAATCGTTATCCTTGACAAGATTTAAACAAAATTATCTCGAAAAATCAATCAATGTTTAATTATCTCTATTCTACTCAGTCTTCATATCACGGAATCCATAGAAGAAGAAACTTAAATTCATAAAGCAACCCACCAAAGAAATAATTATCTTTTCCAAATGGCAAATCTTCTAAGAACCATTTACATAAGTGGGTCCAAAAAAATAATTGTTACTTTCAAAAAGTATCTTATTTCATATTTGCAGCCTCAAGCAAAGTATCTTTTTATTAATGGTAGCTTTGCTTAACAAAAGTTTCTTAATAATTATCTGTTGAACTTCTAAGCATTTCTCTTTGTTTAATAATTGTACCTTTGCTTATAAGCAAAATCTCTGTTCCACTCATATAAGGCTTTCTGTATTATATGTGCTCGATTGCATAATTTTCTTCTCCTCTTCTCTTATTCTCTCTTGTACTCTCCTTAAATCTGCTTGCTTCTTTCATCGTGTAAGTTATTTTAAGTTTCATCTTCATCCTCTGATTCGATAAATTTGATAAATCAACTTTATTTAAGCATCATCAATTTTTGACTTCATAAAAAGATGATCATTTGAGTATCTATTCTTATGAGGTTTTCTTGCCTCTCACTATCCCATATGAAACTCTTACATATGGAAACCTTATTAAATGTTTGAATGCTCGATCTTAAATTAAAAGATCAAATGAAAAGAGAACATCTACTTGGCAGCGATGGCAATGAACAATTCAAGTGATCCTCAGTCGTCTTTATCTTCCAAATACAAGGAAAAAATGAAAACTATTTTTCCTAAGCATGAAAAACGTCATAAAATGTGATAAATTCCTAACAGGCACTCTCGTCCCTCTAGTTCTAAAACCAAAGAGACAAGAAAAATAAAATGTTACAAATGTGATCGAATAGGTCATTACGCAAATAGATGCACAGTCAAGAAGAAGTTAAATGAACTTTAGATTGATGAAGGGTTAAAACAAACTCTGATGAAAATTCTTCTTACATCCTTTTTTTGAAGAATGAAGAAGAAGAAGAACATATTTCATCTTCATCTTCATTAGACATAAATCTATCACTATTACAAATCTTGTAGAAAGATTATTATAAAAATAATAAATATGACAGTCTCTATCGCTCACCACAAAAAGGACCAATTAATTAAAATTTTAGCACAAGTTGAAGATGATTCAACTCGTGATAAATTATCGATCTTCTTAATGATAAGAAGAAAGATAAATTAGAAAATTTAATTACAAATATATACTCCTTATCGAGTATTTAAGAAAAAAATTTGCAAGTTCATCATCTTTAATTAACTTCTTTTACTAAAATAATTAAAGAAACAAATTAAAGTTGATAAATTAAAGGCCAGAGCAAATGAATGGTCTAATGGATCTTGAAATTAATCGAAGGCCTTTAATTCATTTAAAATAAGCGATTCTAATCAAGGTGGTTTTTTTTTAAAATATGCAGCAATATACCGAAATGGTATATTTTCATCAAATTAATTATAAATAAAGAATTTATTTTACCAAATTTAACTCAGTTGATAGTGAGCTTAAATTGTATATAGAAGGTTCTTCTAAATATTTTGAAAAAAACTAGTGATTAAAGATGATGGTGAGTCAAATTAAGTATAAATTATCATATCACGTGGTATGTCAAGATGATATTTGTATTCAAATGCCTTTATTTTAGTCAAAATTTGACACACACATTATTTTGGGAACTCCTTTTTTAGATTAAAATAATGTCTATCACTAGATTGAATCGGAATTGATTGTTTTCTTTGGGATAAAGAAATCACATTTATCACCAATCTAAAGAAATTATCATAAATGAAATGAATAGGCTTAATAATAAGTCTATGCATATAAATTATTTACAAGAAGAAATTGCTAGTTAAACTTTTAAACAACAAATTTCTTCCCCAAAATTCAAAAAAAAAATTCAAAATTGCCACCAAACATTCCAAAAGGAAGTTTGTGGTTACAACCCAATTGCTTTCATAGAAAGACTCATGTAGTAGACCTCCCATACATTGATAATTTCAATGAACATGACATTCTCACTAAAGCTCATCCTTGTCAGATGAACGAGCACTACCTTGCTTTATGCAAAGACGAGATTCCTAATTTATTAAAGAAATGAATAATTCTATCCTACTTCTCGATATCTTGATCATGTTATGAATTCAGAAAAGGAAAGAGGAAACCATACTTGTAATTAATTACAAGCCATTAAACAAAGTTTTAAAATGGATTAGATATCCAATTCCTAATAAAAGGGATTTATTAAATAGATTGTATAATGCAAAAATATTTTTCAAATTTGATTTAAAATCAGGATATTGGCAGATCCAGATAAAAGAATCAGATCGCTATAAAATAGCATTTACGGTGCCCTTTGGATATTACGAATGGAACATAATGCCCTTTGGTTTAAAAAATGCACCTTTTGAATTTCATTATATCATGAATGATATATTTAAAGATTATTTTAAATATATTTTAATCTATATTGATGATGTTCTGGTTTTCTTAAACAATATTGATGAACACTTCAACCATATAAAAACATTTAAATGGTTAATTTTATTAAAATGGATTAGTTAATTCTGAGCCAAAAATCAAATTATTTCAAACTGGAATAAGATTTTTAGGCCATAATATATCCAATGCTTCTATTATACCAATTAATAGAAGTATTGAATTTGCTAATAAATTTCTTGATATCATTTTAGATAAAACTAGCTTCTGAGTTCTTAGAGCTCTCTTATGTAGATTTTTATCAAAATCTTGCCAAAGATGCGCCCACTATTTGATTAAAAGAATCACCATAATCTAATACTCATACCACCATAGTAATTAAAAAAAAGAAATGGTTTAAAACCTTCCCTTAATCTTGACTCTACTAGTTTCAATATTGAACATGCCATAATAGGCTATGGAAGTATCTTAAAGTAGCGAAAGAATTCTAACGAAGAATTAGTTGGCTTTATTTCTGGTAAATGGAATCTTACTCAGCAAAAGTATTCCATTATTAAAAAAGAAATGCTTTATGTGATTAAGTGCATCTCAAAATTCCAAGATGATTTACTTAATCAGCATTTTCTCCTTCGTATTGACTATTCCTCAATCAAATACATTTTTGCATCATGGCAATCGCAGCTCTCTGTTTTTGATTTCGACATCGAATTCATTAAAGGTAATGAAAATTCTCTTCCTGATTTTCTAACCCGTGAATTCTTGCAGGGAAGATCAGGGGTGGATCACCCCACATGGAAGAATGACCACTCCTAACCAAGGAAGTCCTTCTTTTCATGTAGGTCGTGGCCGTGGCTGCACCAATGGAAAAGATCCGGTCAATTCAACAATTGGCCTGATTGATTTAAAAACCTATCTTTGGTACTTCCTCTTACTGGTTAAAATTAAACCCTCTAAAAAGACACCATCCCTAAAGATGTCATTGCCGAACATTTATTTCTCTAAAGAAATAAAATACTGATTAAGTAAATCATCTTGGAATTTTGAGATGCACTTAATCACAGAAAGCATTTCTTTTTTGATAATGAAATACTTTTATTGGGTAGGATTCCATTTACTAGAAACCAAGTGAAATAAATCTTCTTTAGAATTCTTTTGCTGCTTTAGGATACCTCCATAGCCCTTATCAAAGGCATCTGTTTCAACAATTTTGAACTAGTAGTCATGATTAAGATAGGGAAGGTTTTGAACCCTTTCTTTAATTTTCTTTCATATGATATCGACCATAGTGGGGATTCTTTTTAATCTGTCAAGAGATGCATCTTTTGATTTTGATGAAATGATACATAATTGAGCTCTAAGAATTAGCTAGTTTTTTATCTAAAATAATATCATAAAATTTGTTGAAATGAAATACTTCTATTAATTGGTATAATATAAGCATTGGATATATATGGCCTAAAATCTTTTCAATTTTAAAATTTAATTTTTTGGCTAAAAATATCCATTTTTAAAATTAACCATTTAAATGTTTTAGATGGTGGAAGTGCTGTCAATATTGTTTGAAAAAATCATCACATAACTAAAATATATTTAAAATAATCTTTAAATATATTATTCATGATATCGAATAAAAAGGTGCATTTTTTTAAACCAAAGCATTACGTTCCATTAGAATGTCGAGTCAAAATTTATTGATCTATCTGAGATTTATCAATATCTATTTAAATCAAATTTGGTATATTTTTCATTATAATCTTTAATAGTGGAATATCGATCTATTTTAAAATTTTGTTTGTAATTAATTACAAAATCTTCTCTTCATACATAGAATGTAATAGATTGCTTTCTTTTAATAATTCTTCTTTGCTTAAAGCAAGTGTCTCGTTCATCGAAGACAAGCAAGTGAATGTCCTCATTGAAATCAATAATTGAGTCTTTTCCATAATTGGTTGCACTTCTTTGAATCTTCAATTTTTAATTTTTTTAATTTTGGGGAAGAATTTTTTGTTTAATAGTTAAACTTTCTTCTTGTAAATAATTATATGCTATTAAAGCCTATTCATTCATTTATGATAATTTCTTTAAATTGTGATAAAGCAATGATTTCTTTGCTCTTTACATTCATCATCAATTCTAATCATTATTTTAAGAAGAAAGGAGTTTAAAAATAATGTGTTGTTCAAACGACTAAAATAAAAGGCATTTGAATATAATATCATCTTGACACCGCACCATGATAATTTATACTTAATTTATAAAGATTCATATTTAACGCTTATTTTTTAATTTCTACAATTTAAATCTATCAACTAAAGTTAAATTTGGTAAAATAAATTTCTTTATTTATAATTAATTTAATGAAATATACCATTTCTAGTATATTTCCTTTTGCATATTTTGTAAGAAACTAGTTCTTGATTAGAATCGGCTTCAATATTTTCAAATGAAATGGGCATCTTCTGATTAATTTCAAGATCCATTAGATAACCATTCATTTGCTCTTGCTCAACTTTAATTTGCTGAACTTCTAATTTTATTTTCTTTAATTGTTTTAGCTCGCTAAAAGCTAATTAGAAGATGATGAACTTTCTCCTCATTTTTTTATTAAATACTTTCGATAGGGTATATAGAGGCTTGTAATTAAAATTTTCTAGTTTATCTTTCTTCTTATCATTAAGAAGATCATAATTTTATCACGAGTTGAATCATCTTCAACTTGTGCTAAAGTTTAATTAATGGTCTTTTGCTAAGTGGTGGCTATCTGATGTCATATTTATTATATTTTTTATAATCTATTTGTTGATAAGAGTTGCACGATTAAATTGTCAATTTATATCGATGAGGATGAAGATGAAATATGTTCTTCTTCTTCTACTGTTTCTCTTTCAGAATAAGAGGATGTTAGCAGAATTTTCATCAGGTTTTGTTTTAACCCTTCGTCAATCTGAAGTTCATTTAACTTCTTCTTGATGGTGCATCTATTGTGTAATGACCTGTACAGCCACATTTGTAACATTTTATTTCTCTTGTCTCTTTGGTTTTAGAAAGGAGACGAAGTGTGTTGTGCATGAATTTATCACATTTTTTATGACGTGCTTTTCATGCTTAGGAAAATAGTTTTTCCTTTTTTCCTTGTATTTGGAAGATAACTGAGGATCACTTGAATTCATAAATTCAAAGGCGTTGTCTTTTTTCATTTGATCTTTTTAAGATCATAAATATATCAATTTAATACCAGGATAAATTTTCATATGGAAGATAAAATCAAAAAAACCTTAACCTTTTCAAAATAGATTGAGAAGGCCTTCAATGAATTTTGCTTCCGGTGAAGCTATCGGCATCATAAAGTGTCATAATGCTATAAATATATTCCTTGTACCATCAAAAATGGGTTAAGGATGGACATCTTAATTTTGGAGTAAGGAGCGAGTTTTCTCATTGATCTCCAATGGATCAGAAAATGATCTATAATTGTTTGAAGATTATGAATTCTCATTATGTTTTTGTTGTTCTTTGGAAGATCCTTAGTACTTAAGTCAATTTTTAGGTCTTCCCTTTGACGTGAGAAAATTATCCCACCATCCTTTCAGAGTTCCAAAGAATCCTGAAATGATGGCTCGAGCGATAATATGAGGTTTTGCTTGATGTCTAGATTGGACAGCAGTAGCAACCGAAGCAGTCGATGAAGGGAATGAATAATTTGTTGTTTAGAAAGTCCATCAATATTCCATTCATACAAAGAATCTCCATCATAGGAATTTTCTATGAAATGAGTATCTTCCTCAAATAATAAATCAGGAGGAGAGGGTTTTTTATAATAATGTTTTTCCAAATTTTTCTTTGCATAAGAAAGTTTTTAGATACCAGAAGGAGGATGAGGATCTTGTAATTCTTGAAAAGGTTTTGAACTTTTTCAATATTACTTGGTTGATGATATCAATTTGGTTGAATTCATTTGAATCTTCATCAGAATATCTTCATACTTTTCACTTAAATTTAGAATCAAATTCTGAATATCTTTAGAAGAGGGTCCTAACTTAAGAGCTAGTTTAGGAGGTGGCTGAATAAAAGGTTTCTCATATGGGTTTATACTAGTAGAACTTTCTCTAAAGCTTTGCTAGTTTTGGGGCTAGAAACCTTTTGTTTAAGCATCTGATCGATTTTAGATTCTAGGCTAAAAAGATGATCAGTGATTATTTAAAGTATACTATTACTATAATTAAGTTGTTTAATTACAGTAATAAATTTCTTTAGAATTTGTGGATGGAAACTTTTTTTCTGAAGGCCGCTAATTCTAAAGATTTATCATCCACCATTTTTACAATTGATGGAGGATAAGATTCTTCAATTATTTTTCCTTGCTCTGTTTGCTATTTTTTGGTAGTTAAAATAGCAACTTGGAATTAGCATAGTCTATAAAACTATGAAAGGAATTGTTGCCTTGACTATTTTTTTTCTCATTTTCTCAAAATATAAATCATTTATTTCAAGACGTTGGTCTTGAAAAGTAAAACTTCTATACCAAGTACAAAAGTTACCATACTTTGGTTGGAAGTATTCCTTCAGAACAACCTCTCTATTCTTAGAACCTATTGTGTAGCTCATTAAGACTAAAGTTCATTTCAGATGGAGTGGGTGATTGATTTTCTCTCACTAGATGATAGATATGATTTTTATTTGAAGGCCTCAGCGATGGTTGAGTGTGCAACCATCCGATCTAGACTTCTCTGAGGTTTTAGAAGGATAGAAATCCTAGGAAGTGTGATGGATCGATGAGGGTTGAATTTGAATTCAACATCATCATTTTATGATCTACATCTTGATTAATGGAAGGTCTTGGTGGACCATAGATGGTATAGTCCATGAGTCGAAATACCACCATTTCATTTAATCACTCTTTAGTAGCAATATGGGATCTTGCGATTTGTTTCAATCAGTAGTTTTATTGGTTGACATTTTTTGAACTCTAGGATTTAGAGTATTTAAAACTAGAAAATGAATTTTGAAAATTAAAGCAATAATTTCAGAACCTGAGAGAAAATCATAATCATAAAGTTGTAAATGTAATTTTAAAGCTTCAAAAAGATTTATATCAAAAAGAGATAAACTCAGATTGGGAAAGGTGTTGAAATAAACCGACCCATGACATAGGCTAGTCTCTACAACACTCATAGGGATTGAGCGGTGAAGGCACCATATTCTTAGCTTAGAATAGAAACATTTAGACCTTTAAGGGTTAAAGGTTTGAATGCTATATGTATCATCCCTATATGAATATATTTAAAATCTTGCATATATTTATGCATCTTTAACGTTAGTAGATAAATGGTTTTATCCATTTGATCTATAGTAATGGTTTGTTCTACAGTTTTCACTGAAGATTTTCCCTTAAAATCTAAAGTTCTAAATTGATAAATGATAGTTTTATCAATCTTTGGGAGAGACCATCTATTTAGGTCTTCTTTCAAGGGAACTCCATTTTAGAGTTCTTGATTAATTATTATTTCTCTAATCGTTAGATTAGAAGTTACTTAGAAGAGTAGAAGCCATATAACCAAAAGGGAAAAAGGAGAGAGGAAGATGATGCTAGGAACAAATCACCACATAAGGATAAAATAAACTAAGTATAAACCTCCATTAGAGAATTATCTTCTCAGATAGTCAACAAAAATATGACTTACAACCCTTTCAAGCCTCACGCAATAGGGATTTACGGCCATTTGCGATGAAGACGGGAATATAAATCTCTACAAGAATTATCGAGTCATAATAAAGACTTATCACCCTATCAAGCATCACGCAATAGGGATGGCCATTTGCGATGAAGATGGGATAAAGCCATGGGAAGAATGAACAAAGTACTGGTTCATCCATAGCATGGTGATATGTAACAAAAAATCTTTAACATCCTTCCCCTCCCTAGGGATTTACCCCATCATGGCTCTGATACCAGACTTGAGTAGGATATATAAAAAAGACTTATTTGAAAGATATTTGGGAAATAATCCTTTCCCATTTGAAGCTAATACACAGTCAGAGCCTCCTTATATAGAGGTGGAAGCAGGAGAGACTTTGCTTAGAAGCAAAGGTACAATTATTGAACAAAAGAGAAATGTTGCTTAGAAGTTAAGCAATGGTATAATTATTAAATAGAAACTGTGCCTCTTAAGCAAAACTACTATTATTAAATAAAAAAGATACTTTACTTAGAGGCTAAGCAAAGGTACAGAATATTATAAGATGGTTACTTTTGGAAAGTAGCAATTATTTCTTTCGGTGGGACCCACTTTATGTAAAGTAGGTTCCTTCTTGGTGTGAATAAGCTACTTTGGAAAGTAACAATTATTTCTTTGGTGTGCTTTATGAATTTAAGTTTCTTGGATTCCATTATTTGTCAAGACTAGAATGATAGATAGTGATTAAAATTGGCGAGTTGATTTTGTAGATTTTTTTTGAGGCGTTCCTTATGTTGAATCTCGGTCTCATGAGGATAACAACTTTTGATGCTTTGTAGTACCTCTCGATAGCTCAAAATCTATAGTTTTGAGGATCGATTGAAATAAGCTTTAATAATGTCTTTAATTTGTTTGAGCTTATCCTCAATGTTGATTGAATTCCACCATTTTAGTAGAAATTGTCTTTGAAGGACTAACTGATTGAAGGGGTCCTTTTCAAGTATAACGTTCCAGCTCCAAATCCATGGGATTTGGAAGTCCATGAAGAAATGAGCAAGATTTTGTCCTTGAATCATTTTTCTGGGATTAATAACCCTCATTTTGGGGGTAGCTTCCATCCAGTCATTGAAGACTTCTTTGATTGGATCTGGAAGAATATTTAATTATACTCCAAAATAGTTCCACCATCTGAAGAACCATGCTGGAAGTTCTTTGTTGATAATATCTTTGTTCATTATGAATATCCATGAATGCCTTCGTTTGTCATTGAGAAGGAATAAGGCCTTCATCATGCATTAACCAATAATTTATGCCAATTTTGGACTGTAAATTAGTGGAGGATAAGAATACATTTTTCTCTTGGAATGGAGTTAGACCCCATTCTTTTTTATGAAAGTTCTTTTGTATAACACATTTGCTATACAAAATTGTATGGTTTGTCTAATCAAGAACATGATTAATCTCAATACACTTTAATTGTATTAAGATTTTTTTCATAATTTTCTCTTTAAGATTAGATTCAAATAGGAAAGGATTATTTCCCAAATATCTTTCAAATAAGGCCAATTATTTGAATAATCGGAGGGATTAATTTCAATAATATTCTATTTTATTTCTTTAGAAATAAATAGGTTCTTCTAAAGACATCTTTTGGTGTTGCAACTTTTAGAGGGTTTACCTTTTGAAAAGTTGAAGAGGAAGTAACATAAAGATAAGTTTGCAAATTAATCATGCTAATTATTGAATTGACCGGATCTTTGCCATTAGAGCGGCCATGGCCGCGACCTCCATGAAAAGAAAGACATCCTCGATTAAGAGTAGTCATTCTTCCATGTGATCACTGATCCTCGAGAATTCAGTCGAGAAAATCAGAAGAGAATTTTCATTACCTTTAATGAATTTGATGTCAAGACAAGAGTCATGATTTTGATGCAAAATTTATTTTGAAACTAAATTTTTTACATCTTGTTCAATGATGTATTTGACCGAGAGCAGTCAATACTGAAGAAAATCTTGATTAAGTAAATCATCTTAGAATTTTGAGATGCACTTAATCACAGAAAGCATTTTTTTTATAATAGAATACTTTTGCTGAGTAGGATTCCATTTACCAGAAACAAAGTGAACTAATTCTTCTTTAAAATTCTTTTGCTACTTTAGGATACCTCCATAGCCCTTATCAGAGGCATCTGTTTCAACAATTTTGAAACTAGTAGGTCCACAAGATTAAGACAGGGAAGGTTTTGAACCCTTTCTTTAATTTGCTTTATCATGTATGAGTATCAAACCATGGTGGGGATTCTTTTTAATCTCAAGAGTGGGTGCATCTTTAAAATTTTGATAGAAATCATAATTTGAGAGCTCCTAAGAACTGTAGTGGTTTTATCTAAAATGATATCGGAAATTTATTAGCAAATTCAATACTTCTATTAATTGGTATAATAGAAGCATTGTATATATTATGGCCTAAAATCTTATTTTGTTTGAAATAATTTGATTTTAACAAATAACTAATCCATTTTTAAAATTAACCATTTAAATATTTTTAGATGGTTGAAGTGTTTGTCAATATTGTTAGAGAACACCAAAACGTCATCAATATAGACTAAAATATATTTAAAATAATCTTTAAATATATTATTCATGATATGCTGAAATTTAGAAGGTGCATTTTTTAAACCAAAGGGCATTACGTTCCATTAAATGTCCAAAGAACACCGTAAATGCTTGTTTTATAGCGATCGATTCTTTTATCCGATCCAATATCCTAATTTTAAATCAAATTTGGAAAATATTTTGCATTTGCAATCTATTTAATAAATCCCTTTTATTAGAATTTGATATCGATCCATTTTAAAACTTTGTTTAGCTTTTAATTAATTACAAGTCAGTCTCCTCTTTCTTTTTTACCGAATTCATGTAGAATGCATATCAAGGGAGTAGGATTGCTTATTTCTTTCTTTAATAAATCAACAATCTCTTCTTTGCATAAAGCAAGGTAGTGCTCGTTCATCTGAGAAGGACGAGCCTTAGTGGGAATATCTCGTTCATTGAAATTATCAATGTACGGGAGATCCACTACATGAGTCTTTCTTTCCCAGAAAGCAATTGAGTTATCACCACAGACTTCTTGTTGGAATTCTTGGTGGCAATTTTGAATTTTTACTTTTAATTTTGGGAAGAAATTTGTTGTTTAATAGTTAAACTAGCAATTTCTTCTTGTAAATAATTTATATGCATAGACTTATTATTAAGCCTATTCATTTCATTTATGATAATTTCTTTATGATTGGTGATAAAATGGAATGTGATTTCTTTATCCTAAAGAAAATACTGAATTCCAGTATCATCAATTCTAGTGATAGACATTATTTTAAGAAGAAAAGGAGTTCCCAAAATAATGTGTTGTGTCAAATTTTTGACTAAAATAAAAGGCATTTGAATACAAATATCATCTTGACACATGGCCATAGATGATAATTTATACTTAATTTGTAATGATTCACCGTCGGCTGCCTTTAACTGTTGGCTTATTTTTTCAAAATATTTAGAAGGAATTATTCCTTCTTGTATGCAATTTAAATCTATTCTGCTTCTAGAATTTGGTAAAATAAATTCTTTATTTATAATTAATTTAATGGAAATATATCATTTCTAGTATATTCCTTTTTTATATTTTGTAAGAAACCAAGTTCTTGATTAGAATTTCTATATTTTCAAATGAATTGGGCATCTTCTAATTAATTTCAAGATCCATTAGCGACCATTCATTTTCTTGCTCTTTAATTTCTTTGAACTTCTAATTTTTGTTTTTTAATTCGGTTTTAGCTTTGCTAAAGAAGTAATTAGAAGATGATGACTTACTGGTAAATTTTTTTAAGACTTAAACCGGGATATATAAAACACTTATTTATTAAAACTTAAAATAACTTATCGATGGCTTAGACAAGAAGTAGGAAGACTGGGAGTACAAGAGGAAAATAGAGAGAGAGAAGGGAAAACTAAAGCGAGCTGAGCACTCATAATACAGACAGAGCCTCCTTATATAGGTGGAGGCACAGAGACTTTCTTAGAAGCAATATAATTATTAAACAAAGAGAAATGTTGCTTAAACAAGATAATTATTAAGAGAAACTTTCTTTAAGCAAAACTATTAAATAAAAAAAAATACTTTACTTGTAAGCAAAGGTACAAAATATTATAAGATGGCTACTTTTGGAAAGTAGCAATTATTTCTTTGGTGGGATCCACTTTATGTAAAGTAGGTTCCTTCGGTGAAGATAAGTGGAAAGTAGCAATTATTTCTTCCGGTGCTTTATGAATTTAAGTTTCTCCGTGGATTCCACATCGTGAAGACTCATGCACGTGATATAGATAGGGTGATTAAACACCTTGGCGAGTTGATTTTATAGATTTTTTTTGAGCGTTCCTTATTGAATCTCTCTCATAAGGATAACGTCTTTTGATGCTTTGTAATCGTCTCGATAGCTCAAAATTTGTAGTTTTTGAGGAATCGTTAATTCAGAATAAGCTTTAATAATGGCTTTAATTTGCTTGAGCTTATTCTCAATGTTGATTAAATTCCACCATTTTAGTAAAAATTGTCTTTGAAGGACCAATTGATTGAAGGGGTCCTTTCCAAGTATAACGTTCCAGCTCCAAATCCATGCGATTTGGCGGTCGTGAAGAAATGAGCAAGATTTTGTCCTTGAATCATTTTTTTGGGATTAATAGCCCTCATTTTGGGGGCAGCTTCCATCCAATCATTGAAGACTTCTTTGATTGGATCTGGAAGAATATTTAATTATGCTCCAAAATAGTTCCACCATCTGAAGAACCATGCTGGAAGTTCTTTGTTGATAATATCTTTGTTCATTATGAACATCCATGAAGGCCTTCGTTTGTCATTGAGAAGGAAGAAGACCTTCATCATAGCTTGCACATAGCACCAATAATTTATGCCATATGGAAATCTTATTTTTGTGTGTATTAAAACTGGTTTAGCAATTTGCTGTGATCTTAAATTAAAAGATCAAATGAAAAGAGGTCTACTTGAGCGAAAATAGCTGCAATAATTCACTCGACCCTCAGTGTCCTTTATCTTCTAAACACAAGGAAAAGCGAAATACTATTTTTCCTAAACATGAAAAATCACGCGTCATAAAAATGTGACAGTTCAAACACAAATCGTCCCTCTGGTTCTAAAACCAAAGAGACAAGAGAAATAAAATGTTACAAATGTGGCCGTACAGGTCATTATGCGAACAAATGGACCGTCAAGAAGAAGTTAAATGAACTTGATGAAGTTAAAACAAATCGATGAAAATTCTTATATTCGATTGAAGAATCGGAGAAGAAGAAGAACATATTTCATCTTCATCCTCATCAATTTCTCGATAAATCTTGTTGCAAATCGCCAAGATAGATTATTATAAAAAAAATAATAAATATGACAGTTGTATCGCTCACCCACGCAAAAGGACCAATTAATTAAACTTTTAGCACAAGTTGAAGATGATTCAACTCATTATCAATCTTCTTAATGATAAGAAGAAAGATAAACTAGAAAAATTTAATTACAAGCCTCCTATATACTCCTTATCTGAAGTATTTAAGAAAAAATCTAAGGTAAGTACATCATCTTATAATTTAGCTTCTTTTAGCTAAAATTGAATTAAAAATTAGAAGTTCAAATTAAAGGCGGCAAAAGCAAATGAATGGTCTAATGGATCTTGAAATTAATCAAGATGCCCAATTCATTTGAAAATATAGAAGATTCAAATCAAGAACCGGGTTTCTTACAAAATATTCAAAGGAAATATACCGATTGGTATATTTCATCAAATTAATTATAAATAAAGAGTTTACTTTACCAAATTTAACTGCTCTAGTTGATAGTGGAGCAAATTTAAATTGTATACAAGAAGAAATAATTTCTTCTAAATATTTTGAAAAAACTAGCCTGTGGTTAAAAGTAGCTAGCGGTGAGTCTTTACAAATTAAGTATAAATTATCATCTGTGGTCGTGTGTCAAGATGATATTTGTATTCAAATTCCTTTTATTTTAGTCAAAAATTTGACACAACACATTATTTTGGAAACTTCTTTTCTTCTTAAAATAATGCTTATCACTAGAATTGATGATCGAAATTGATTTTCTTTGGGATAAAGAAATCACATTCCATTTTCACCAATCCTAAAGAAATTATCATAAATGAAATAAATAGGCTTAATAATAAGTCTATGCATATAAATTATTTATAAGAAATTGCTAGTTTAACTTTTAAACAACAAATTTCTTCCCCAAAATTGAAAGAAAAAATTGACACCAAAAATTCCAAGGAAGTTTGTGGTGACAACCCAATTTACGGGAAAGAAAGACTCATGTAGTAGATCTCCCATATTGATAATTTTAATGACGGACATTCCCCTAAAGCTCGTCCTTGTCAGATGAACGAGCACTACCTTGCTTTATGCAAAGAAGAGATTGTTGATTTATTAAAGAAAGGAATAATTCGACAATTCTACTCCTGTTGGAGCTGTATCGTATTCTATGTTATGAATTCAGCAGAAAAGGAAAGAGGAAGACCGTGACTTGTAATTAATTACAAGCCATTAAACAAAGTTTTAAAATGGATCAGATATCCAATTCCTAATAAAAGAGATTTATTAAATAGATTACATAATGCAAAAATTTGATTTAAAATCGATATTGGCATCTAGATAAAAGAATCGATCGCTATAAAAGCATATTCTTGCCCTTGACATTACATGTAGCATGCCCTTTGGTTTAAAAAATGCACTTTTTGAATTTCAGTATATCATGAATGATATATTTAAAGATTATTTTAAATATATTTTAGTCTATATTGATTTATGTTTTGGTGTTCACAAACAATATTGATGAACACTTCAACCATCTAAAAATATTTAAACGGTTAATTTTAAAAAATGGATTAGTCATTTCAGAGCCAAAAATCAAATTATTTCAAAATAAGATTTTAGCGAGAACTTTTACATTCAAAATTTAACTCATTCATTTTTTTCATTTCAGATATATATTTTAGTTTCTAAAAGACAAATAAATTTAATTGACATAATCTAAATAATTTCTATCATCTTCACCAACTTCTATTTTAATTTCTCTAATTGTTCAAATAGATTCTATCTCAAAATATAGTTCTATAAGATTATTTTTATCTTTCCATAGATAATATATAATCTAAAATTTTAAGGATCGTTAGAGATCTTTTTTGTTTTTTATTTCTTATTATTATTTTTTTATGTTTTATTTTAAAGTAAAATATATTTAATTGTAAATGTTATTTTTAAAAAATATTTAAAATATCTAAAAGTTGTTTTGAATTTTGAGTGTTTTTAAAAATAAAATTATTTATTTTAAAAATAATTAAAAAAAATTAAACAAATATATTATTTTTAAAATAGCATAAAAAGAAAAATAGAAAATACAAAATAAAATTTATCCCAAATAGCCCTTAGTATTTCTAAGCCTTCCTTTTAAAATATTTCTTGAGTTATTCATGTTTGATTTTTGTTTCATTTTTCTTAAAAGATCGGTTAAATAGAATAAATTGAATAAATTAAAATTAGTTAAAAGTTTAATATAAATATATAATTTTGATTGTAAATGTTTAATTATTTGTTTTATAGATTTTTTTTAATTGACAAAGAAATTTTAATGTATAAAATTTATTAGATTGTTTTAATTAATTATTTTATTAAATAAATAAATTTTTTTTATATATTATTCGGTTTAATTGAAAATCAAATCAATAAATTGAATAGTTAGTTTGATTAGTTTGATTTTATATGTTATTTGAATGGTTCGATTATTTTAAGTTATTTTTGTTCGGTTTGCTTGGTTTAACAAAAAATTCAATCGAACTGATCAAATGCTCACCGCTAAAAGTAATTTAGAACATGAGAATTATAAGTCATTAACTAACAGATGATGAGTGTCAGCTACTATTAATGTTAATTGACAAGTATCATTAGATGATGGTGATGATGATGACTGATATTGATCAATTTCTCTTTAGATGATATTGGGCAAAGCTTTAAGATTTTATGTAGATATCATATTTCTTATTACAAAATTCATATCTTTATTGTGTAACAATATGGCTTAATTATAATTTATGTTTGGAGTTCTTTTAATTTTTTGACAACAAAATTTACCACTAGAGTTTTGAAAACATTAGACATAAAAATCATAATTTTAAAATAATATCTAATATATGACCACTCTATGGTCAGCACTATAAACCTCTCCTAGGATTCTAAGATGATTTTTTTTAAAAAAAAATTTAGCTTAAAGTTATCTAAAAGTGTTCAAAAGTATTTACATTAAAAAAATAATTCTTAGAATATGAAAACACCTAAAAGGTATATATGAGAATGATATTAGATAATTAATCCTTAAGTTAGCTAACGATACTAGTGCACAAAGCTCAATCCTTAGAGACATGTAACTTGCCATAATTTGGCCATTTTTGGTTTTTATTTTCTTAGGGCATTTACATACATACAATTCTTATATATTACATATCTAATATCTAAATTTTGATATTTATATATAGCACACAAATCTTTAATATTATTAAAAATAACACTTTTATTATTTTTTACAAAACCAAAGGTGTTATATTTATAAATATTAAATTTTATCGATATGTAAAATATAAGAATTATGTGATATATATATATATATATATATATATATATATATATATATATATATATATATATATATATATATATATATAAATTTTCCTTTTTAACTTTTGAACTTTAATTTTTTTTGTTAAAAAAAAAGTTTGGTTATACAAGCTTTGGAATTTTAAAATTTGATAAAAAAATATTTAGAAATTTTTAAAATTCTAAAATATTATTTCCTCTAAAATCAAATTCTCTCTATGGTCCAATGTAAAAGCTATCACAATTTTTCTTTGGTTATATTATTTATTTAAAATTAGCCACATATTATTTTGTGAGAGATATAACTATATTTGACCAAAGATTCATAATTTCTATATTGAAGTTTTGATCTTCCTTCATTATTATGTAGATTGCTCTTATTTGAATGAATTTAAACTATGATATATATTTTAGGTTCATTTGAAGCCATATGATAGCACAAATTGACATAGGGTCATTGTCCATAAAGGGATTTTTCATGTAATGCACATACTGTTTGATCTTAGATTGGATAATCAAGGTAAATCTATACTTAACCTAAGGTTAATCTCTATAGTTAATTGAAAAAAAGTGTCATAAAGATATACCTCTATGAGGATAATATATCATAAATTCAACCTTCAAGTGGAAGAATATTGTGTTATAAAGAATAATTGTTTAAAGACTCACTTATATAATTGTAATTTTTTTGGATAATTTTTTTAATAATTCCTTGTAAAAATCTTTTAGAAGAATAGATAAATGGTGATTTTAAATTTAAAACTTAGTGCAAAGTTTGTTTGATTTAGGGTTAAACTCTTGGCATAATAGTCTTCTCAAACTTGTTATGATTAATTGCTTAAGCATATAATTAAGGCCAAGAAGAGTTTAAAAATTAAGGAAAAAAAAAACATTGCAACCTTTAGATTGATTGCCTTTGTTTCTTTAGTTCTTCCTAGTTATTATGATCCTTCGCTCCAATTCACTACTAGCAAATATTTTGATTAAAACGGAACAAATCTATTCAGATATAATCCTATGAAATTTCCATTTTAATATTTTTTGCAAGAAGAGCATTGACATGATCAACATGTTCTTGAACAATTAACCAACTCTTAGAGCTTCTCACTTCTTGTATTTCTTAATTTTATCTACATGAACTTCATCAAGAGATTGAGGACATAAAGTCAAAATGTGCGAAGCTATTTAGTCTAAAGTTCATGTTTTGTTGATTAAGTACCTTAAGCTTGGTGTTCTTAATTGCTTGAAGAAGTTTATACTTCACCACACTTTGTCTTCTTACTATTTTTACTATCGTTGGTGACAACATGGCATCATCCTTCAAAAGTTTAGAAATTATATACCCATATGCCCCACGTTCCCTCTTCCCCTTTTTGTCCCAAATCTTAGTCTCGCCATGGACTTCTCCACATCCATTGTTGATAATTGTCGATAATATGAGATAGCAAAGTACATCCATTTGATCAATTTAAAAAAGAGATTGATGTGTTTTCATTTGATATGCAAAATCTCCTCTTGAGCTTTTATATCATTTGTGTTGTTGGCTACCTCCTTATTTTTCAAGTAGCTAATAGACTTGCTTGCTCCACACTTCTCTTGCTTTGATTATAGTTATTTGATTCTTGAATCAAATTCAATCATTAATAACTTGGTCTTGTGAAAAATTTACTAATGCAATTAGATGGCGATGTAATGGCATGTTGTTAGATATTTTTTTTAAATTTTAAATTTTTATTACATACTAGCATAAGAAATTATGATTGATCAATGACTTCTATTTTATGTTTAAAAAAATTAGGTTAGTGTATTTATTTTTAAATTTTTGAAAAACACATATGAGATATTTTCACTTATTTTTGAAACAATATTATGAAAATAAAAGATAAATGCAAGTTTAATTATATTTTAAAAAATAAAATAAAGATTTTAGTTGATGATACAATTTGAATAACCTATAAACAAAAAAAAATGTATTATTTATTTGATTAATAAAATTGATTAATTTTAATATTACACTTTGGTACCCCAATTTCTTCATTTCAAGATGCTTTATTAATTTAGTTAGATGAACTTATTGTAGTGCTTTGAACAAGCTCATGCGCATCATGGCGGAGATCCCGATCAACAACCCTAAAAGCAAGTGTACTCGATGATTCAAACATACTTGAAAACCCTAGGACCACCACTCATGATCGCAAGCAATAGCTACAATATCTTCACCAGATCCTTCTTGAGGTCATTGAATCAACTATCTCAAATGCACCTTATCACGGATTCCACAATGATAAATGGCCTCCTCAAAGGTGAAAATTTAGTGTGCGAAGAAAGGACAGATTAGTGCATCGGTTCCTTGGACGGATGATGTTAAGGAAAGGTCAGTGGAGAATGGGGTTGATGAAGCTCCATCGATTGGGTCCTACTTGGAGGTGGCGAGGGCTTTGAAGGATCCATATGGCGCCAAGTGGAGAAGGTGTTGCACCTATCTTTAACGTGGAAGAGAGAGAGTTTTTTTTTAGAAGAATGAGTCATTATTGGGATCTTGATTTATTTTAGTCTCCATGAGATAGAATGCCCTAATGTGAAATTGAACTAGTCTTCTAAGAAACATGGTCTTTATAGCTTGGAGGCCAACTACATTCCATGAAGCGATGTTTGAGAGAAGAGCTTAGTCGATTAAATGGGTTAGAAGCATGCCACTTTGATGAGTGTTTATTGACTTAGATTAAGAATTCTTAGCTTTGAGGTGTTCTTGGAGGTCATGGCTTCAAAAGCAGTCCTCAGTTAAAGAAATGAGACAAGGTGAGTTTTGCGATAGAACACTTGAAGGAGGAGGTGGATCCATGGGAATTGTATGAGTTTAAATAAGACCAGGTGCTAGCTGAGGAGGGAGAACTTGATTTAGATCCTCAAGTAAACCTTCGGAAGTTTGGGGCTATTATGATAGTGTGGTGAAGTGAGAAAGTGCGCTGTAATGTCATTTGATATTTGTATTTGGTCTTATTTTGGAGATTCTACAATGAAAAGTTGTATTTTTTAACCTGATTTGATAATGCGATGATTATCGAGAAGATTATGATCGATTTTTTTAAAATAAAAAATTGTAATATTCATCATAATTTTTAAGCAATAATTTTTTATTTTTATAATAATTTTATCATTATATTTTGACAGTACAACAAAATCAAAGAATTTTGATGATAAGATTATTGATAGAGAAATAAATATGTAGTTTAAGTTACATAAAATGAAAGATCAATTTTAAATTAAACTATTTAATATATAATTAATTATTCAAAAAGTTATGTTTTTAACTATTATAAATAATTTAATTAAAAAATTCCTTGGATAATTCCTAAAAGAAATTAATTGATTTTAAAATTAAAAGTAACGATTCTTGCTACTAAAATAGAATGCAACTTTAATTATTGATCTATTTCAAAATAAACCGTTTTCAAATGAAAAAGTGATTATTGATTAAATTTTATAATTTTAATTTAGCTTATTATCAGAATAACATAATAATAACTTGATTGTCTTTTAAAACAATCTCATTCACAAAAATAATTAAAATAATTAAAAACTCTCCTCCAAAACTTTGAAATGATAACATACATCCATTTCAAAATATAGCTCTCATAAATTTCTTTTATTTTTAAAATTTATCAATTTATTAAATAAAATATTCTTTATTTTAAAATGATATATCATATATTTATTTAATAAATCCTCTCTCATATTATATAAACCAATATGCTTACATCAAAGATTTAATGAAATAAAGAAGATTTTTATGTCTTAGTTTTGTATTAAGATCTCACACACAAAATATATAAATAAAAAAAGCACATAAACATTATAACTTTTATGTGAAAAACCTTAAAAGAAAAAAAACATTGGGCTTAGCCTAATTTAAAAAATTTCTATATAAATGAAGTTATATGAGTTTGTTTTTTCCTATAATTGGGGAAAGAGTGATATAAGATCGAGCATCTATTTGATCTCTTATGATTCTAGTAGAAGTAGTTGAGGATGATGATGTTGGTGAGTAATGGTGGTTAAGTGATGATAGTAAAATCAATGGTCAAGAGAAATGATAGGAGATGACAATAGTTGTACAATATGGGCAATGGTGGTCAAGTATGACAATTAAACAATGATGGTCAAACAATGACAATTGAATGATGATGATTATATTAGACGACAAAGGCGATGAAATGCATTACAATTGGATGATGGTGGTCGAATAACAACTGGGCAAATGCATTTGATGGTTGTTTTCATCAATGTTGACCATCGAGAAGAGTTTTAGAGTTCTTTAGATCCAGCTTTCTTCAATTTCAAGTCTCAACCATCTATATGAATGGAGTCTATAAGCTCTCTTTCACTCCATGTCTCAACCTTCTATATATAAAGAATGGAGTCTATTTATAATTTTAAGAATAACACTCTAATTATTTTTTGTCAAAGTTTCAAATACTCCATCAAATTATTTTGATTCCTTTGATCATGGAATATTTATTTAATATTTAAGTGTTATAATGACCTCAAAATCGGTAAGTTTAAACTCATTGAACTCCTCTTAATAAGATGCTTAGTTCTAATAAAATACAATATTTTAAGATTATTTAACTCTTCAACTAGTGTCTCAAAAATTTTAATCATATTTTAAATGTTTGATTTGAGCTTCATTGAATTCACATTACACTATTTTTAGTATCATTAAATTTGTCATGTTATGGTGCTCTTTTGACTTTAAATTTAGTAAAATTTAAGTTTGAATGGTCTTAAGAATTTTCAAAAATTTTAATTCAAATTATACATTAAGATTCATATTTTATCAATTAGATTTTTCATAATGTATCATTTGCCCCTTATTTTAAGATAATAAAACCTATATCATCTATATATATATATATATATATATATATATATATATATATATATATATATATATATATATATATATATATATATATATATATATATATATCTTAAGTCTTTAAGAAAATTGAAGGCATAAACTATAGTTTCAAAAAATTACTGTGAAATAAATTCTCATATACTATAATTTCACCTTTCTATGTTGTCAGTGCAATCATTAGAACAAAAATTGCTAAAAAAATAGTTTCAAAATTCTTAAAGTGGCTGTTGATTGTAGTGACTTTGTTGGGCTTTCAAAGTGCTAAAATTAAGTTCATGAAGTCAAAAATATATATTTTAATAACCCAATAAATTGCCAATTTACGCTTTGGAAAAATAAGGCTCTACATAAGCTTGCCTTTTAGCTTGATATCGATGTCTAATGTTAATCAAAATTAGTGATGATAAACATCGACATGAGTTTTGATTCCATTGAAATAATTTGAAATGTGTTGCAATTAAAACAAAATTTGCATTGTTACAACAAACTTTGAGAGAGAAGAGAGCTATAGAAGTGATGTAAGATTTTGAAGATTTGAAGATTGTTGAAGATTTCAAGAAAAAAACCTTGGTGATATTAAAGAATATATTAAAGTTCAAAATATTGAATAATTTTGAATATGACTTTAAACTAAAGCTTCTTATTTATCCAATTATTGAATGGTTGTTTTAAGCATTAAAATTTTAATCAAATGGTTAAAGGTGATGAATTATCAATTATTATATAAGAATGATTTGTATTTTGAAAATTTACCTCTCATATGACCTTTAGATGTCTTTGAAACATATTTGTGATCTTTTAAGTCACCACATCCTTTAGATGTATTTAAGTTCTCTCACCAATACACCCCTTTGAAGGACTTACTTAACTTCAATAAACTCTACATCAAAAATTACATCATGAAATAAACATCTACGTTTATTTCAACCACTAATTCAATCATAAAGTCTCTCATTGTCATCCGCCATTCTTATAATAAGAAGGGGATCAAGCGATTGAACAAATGAGAATTAGCCATCATCGATGGATGATGGACATTTGTTAATATTGATGTTAATTGACAAGTGACATGTTCATCAACAATCAATGTTAGGTGTTATCAAACAAAACTTTTAAATTTTCTACCTATATTTCTCAATACTAAAAATCATTTCTTAAATGTGTAAAAGTATGGCTTAGTTATAAATTTATGTAGGAACACTAGTCTTTTTTATCAAAAATTTGGACACTTTCTTGATGATCCAAAAATACAATGTGAATATTGAAATGCTATTTTACATATCTTACAACTTCTAACTTGAAATTGACCTATCTAGGCATATGAAATTCATCATCAAAATGCTCAAGTTAACTACCATCAAATAAAATTTTGAGGACGTTTGGGCCATAAGTAACTTGAAAAAAATTCTAAATACAATTATTTGTGTTTTACATAGACCCATATGGACTTCAAATGAGGTGTTATTGATATTGTTAGTTTTATCTCACCAAATTATGTTATGTGAGTAATATGACTATTGAAGAGAAAGATTGAATGATCTCAAAATTAATTATTTAAATTTATGGCCTTAATATTTAGGTGAGTAAAGATCTAATAAATACTTCTAAATTTATACTTGATCATATGAATGTTTTGTGATATATTAGTTAACTATATTTGGATTTATCTATAATTAAATTAAAGCTGTCCAAATTAAAGTCTAATTAAGCTTTTGTTTTGGTTTGAAAAGTAGTTTAATTGATTTAGTTATTGAATATTTTGACTATAACTATTTGGTTTGGCTAATTTATAAACCAAAGCATCTAAACTAACTAAATTCACACCCTAATTTAAAGTAGTTAGTTCAAATGGAAGCCATTGGTTTATTTAATGTTTGTTCATATAGATTAAGTCTAGTTTAGATTAGTCAAGGGAGATTCAAAGTCTAATTGAATTAAATTTATTGGGTTAATGCTTAATCAAGATATTAATTGATGTTAATTGAGTTAAGTTTGGGAACTAGACTAGCGCCAATATGGGTGAAGTGAGTTTTTAAGTTCTAGCGAGTGTCTTAATTATTAGGCTTAAATCAATTTGATTTTAATGTAACTTTAAGCCAAATAGAACATCTAGGTTTAGGTCATTAGCTTCAACTCAAGTAGATTAACTATGCTTTAGAGTATGTATAATCTTAGGTTTTACTAATTATGATATAATATAGGGTTTATAATAGTTTAAAAGGTCTAAATTAGACTACTAGGCCACCTAAAATTAAAAAAAATGTTAAGAAGGTTAAGGATCTAAACTCTTCATATAAGTTTATTAAGAGAAAATTTTAAGAGAAGGCCACTAAAAAGCTATATTAGGTGTGTTAGGGTTATCCTAGAGTTTAGGATATAATCTAAAGCTTATAAGATCATAGGTGGATTACTAGATTGTTAAAGCTTACTTGGGGTCTTGGGTGGAATCACCAATTAAGAGCTTTTCATTTAGTACCATCTAAGTAACATATGCTGAAGCTTGGTCATACGATCTTTGTGGTTGAGCTAAATCTAAGCTAAAAAAAAGTTTAACATGAGATATTTATAAAACTTTTGACATTATGATTTGTCACTTCATTGTAATAGAGATGCAATGGAGTAAAGGCAATGGTGGCAAGTAGATTGTGGGAAGCTTAATGACGAAGTGGTTGGTTGTACATACATAGGTATGCAAGACAATAATAAGCTTGAAGCTTTAACTAAGTTGAAGAACATAACATGTAATAGTAGAACAATTGAAAGAGAGAACATCATGTGGTAGCATGGAGAGTAAAAGCAATAAATGTGCATGATTCTTTAACACATCAACATAATTTGAATACTTTAATTAGATTAATTTTTTCTTTTTTAGTATAGGAATTAATAATTTATATGGGCTTTTTTGTGTGCTTTAGAGGCAATTTTAAATAATAAAATGACCACTCATTATGTGCTCTCATATGTCAAATTTATTGAGATCCATATACGCCTAGAAATTATGCCTACACATATGATTGAGATTATACTAAAATTTAAGATTATATTTAAAGATTAAACTAATAACATTTGATAAAAGCTTCATTTGGTAAAGATAACATCCAATAGAAATTGTTGCTAATAAGTATCAAAATGAAAAGTTGATTTAACTAAATAAAAAATTATAGCACTCTAAAATTCTAGATTTATGAAAATGGATTAATAAAATAACAAATTAGAAAAAAAAGAAGAATAAATAATTCCCCTAAGCAAGTGAGAAATGGAGGTGATACAATGAATAATAAACAATTGGGATATTTACATACATAGCACATAATTCTTATGCATTTGCACATCAAAATTTAAAGATTAATATTTACAATTATAGCACTTTTCTTTGCATAAAAGTGCATTTCACTAATAGATTAATAATGGTGGTATTTTTCTACAATATTAAAAATTTAGTTGATATTTATGTAAAAAGAAGTTTTGAAGGTTAGATATGAAAATATTTAAAATTGTGTGAATGTACATGCCCTAAACAATTTTGTAGAAATCTTAAGTGATTGGATAAGCTTCACAAGTTTTGAAGATCTATTAATTTTGAGATACATAAACTTATATAAATTATAGATTAAAAAGGAGATAAATATAATATTAATGATTAATATTTAATATTCAAATTTAAAAGTTGAGATAGAAATTTGGTGGGAACATAAGTTTTTCTTAGACGTAATTTAGATGAATAAAAGCAAAATATCAAATATATATTTTGGTTGTATATTTCTTTTTTGATAAATATGTTTGTACACATTTTATCTTTATTTTCATCAACGCTTTCAAAATAATATTTTTTTAGGGGCTTTGACATACACTATCACCCTATTCTTACATATTTACAAATTAACCATTTTTAACATTTTAAATTAAAGATCAAATATTGAAATTCATAACAAAATCCAACCCATATTTTTCATTTTAGTAAAATTCATAATATTTTGATCGGTATCATAAATACATGAGTCTCATGATGAGGATCTTGTAATTCTTGAAAAGGTTTTGAACTTCTAATTTTAGTTTCTTTAATTCAATTTTTAGCTCACTAAAGAAGGTGAATTAGAAGGATGAACTTTCAATTTTTTCTTAAATACTTCAGATAAGGAGTATATAGGAGGCTTGTAATTAAAATTTTCTAATTTATCTTTCTTCTTAATATTAAGAAGATTGATAATTTTATCACGAGTTGAATCATCTTCAACTCATGCTAAAAGTTTAATTAATTGGTCTTTTTGCTCGTGGGTGGCGATATACGCTGATGGGCGGGAAGAACTAAGGAGGATAAGAGGAGAATAGAAGAGAAGGAGAAGGAAAGCGGGCACATAATACAGTGAGCCTCCTTATATAGAGGTGGAGGGGAGGCTTTGCTTAGAAGCAAGAGATAATTATTAAACAAGAGAAAGCGTTGCTTAGAAGTTAACAGTATAATTATTAAATAGAAACTTTGCAGTTAAGCAAAGCTACTATTATTAAATAAAAAAGATACTTTGCTTAGAGGCAAAGGTACAAAATATTATAAGATGGCTACTTTTGAAAAGTAGCAATTATTTCTTTTGGTGGGACCCATTTTATGTAAAGTAGGTTCATTACTGGTGAAGATAAGCAGCTACTTTTAGAAAGTAGCAATTATTTCTTCTGGTGGGTCTGCTTTATGAATTTAAGTTTCTCCGGTGGATTCTACGTCGACGCAGTTAGAAGACTCGCCACTGTTGCAAATATAGATAGGGTGATTAAACACCTTGGCGAGTTGATTTTCGTAGATTTTTTTGAGACGTTCCTTATGTTAAATCTCGGTCTCATGAGGATAACGTCTTTTGATGCTTTGTAGTACCTCGTCTACTGATAGCTCAAAATCCATAGTTTTTTGAGGGATCGTTAATTCAGAATAAGCTTTAATAATGGCTTTAATTTGCTTGAGCTTATTCTCAATGTTGATTGAATTCCACCATTTTAGTAAAAATTATCTTTGAAGGACCAACTGATTGAAGGGGTCCTTTCCAAGTATAACGTTCCAACTCAAAATTTTGGCGGTCATGAAGAAATGAGCAAGATTTTGTCCTTGAATCATTTTCTTGGATTAATAGCCCTCATTTTGGGGACTTCCATCCAATCATTAAAGACTTCTTTGATTGGATGAAGAATATTTAATTCTCCAAAATAGTTCCACCATCGAAGAACCATGCTAGAAGTTTTTGTTGATAATATCTTTGTTCATTATGAACATCCATGAATGCCTTCATTTATCATTGAGAAGGAAGAAGGCCTTCATCATAGCATAGCACCAATAATTTATGCCAATTTTGTATTGTAAATTAGTGGAGGATAAGAATACATTTTCTCTTGGAATGGAGTTAGACCCCTTCATGATGAAAGATCTTTTGTATAACGCATTTGCTATACAAAATTGTATGGTTTATCGATCACGAACATGATTCAATACACTTTAATTGTATTAAGATTTTTCATAATTTTCTCTTGAGAGATTAGATTCAAATGGGGGATTGTTTCAAATATCAAATAAATAAAGATTTATTGAATAATCGAGAGGATTAATTTCAATAATATTCTATTTTATTTCTTTAGAGAAATATTCTTGTATACAATGACATCTTTTAGGGATGGTGTTGCTTTTTATAGGGTTCACCCTTTTCAACAGTTGAAGGAAGTACCATAAAGATAAGTTTGCAAATTGATCATGCCAATTATTGAATTGATCGGATCTTTGCCATTAGAGCGACCATGGCCATGACCTCCATGAAAAGAAAGACATCCTCGGTTAGGAGTAGTCATTCTTTCATGCGGGGTGATCCACCGATCGTCCTGCAAGAATTCAATTCAAAAATGGGAAGAGAATTTTCATTACCTTTAATGAATTTGATGTCAAAATCAAGAGAGAGCTGATTTCCATGATGCAAGAATTCAGTTGAATTGCTCGAAATTTTAGCTCAAGTAGACGTTCTCTTTTCATTTGATCTTTTAATTTAAGATCAGAGCAGATTGCTAAACCAATTTTAATACATGCAAAAATAAGATTTCCATATGTAAGGGTTTCATATGGGATGGTTCCATCGTAAAGACGAAGAGAAACCTTAACCTTTTCAACAAATAGATTAGGAAGGCCTTCAATGAATTTTTGCTTCCAGTGAAGGCTATTGGCATCATAAAGTGTCATGACGCGTGCTAGAAATATATCCTTGTACCATCAAAAATGGGTTAAGGATGGACATCTTAATTTCTAGAGTAAGGAGCGAGTTTTTCTTGATCTCCAATGGATCGAAAATGATCTATAATAGTTTGAGAAGATTATAGGCCTTTTCATTAGGTTTTTTCTGTTCTTTTGGAAGATCCTTAGTACTTAAGTAAATTTTCATAAGGAGGTCTTCCCTTTGAGAAACAATGAGAAAATTATCCCACCATCCTTTCAGAGTTCTAGAGAATCCTGAAATGATGGCCTGAGTGACAATATGTGGTTTTGCTTGATGTCTAGATTGAACAGCAGTAGCAAACATAAGCATTCGATGAAGGGTATGAATGATTTGATGTTCGAAAAGTCCATCAATAATCCATTCATATAAAGAATCTCCATCATAAGAATTTCCTATGAAATGAGTATCTTCATGAAATAATAAATTTAGGAGTGGGATAATAATGTTTTCCAAATTTTTCTTGGGATAAGAAAGTTTTGGATATCAAGGAGGATGAGGATCTTGTAATTCTTGAAAAGGTTTTGAACTTTCAATATTAGATTGATCGATCTTTCAATTTTATTGAGGATTCAATTGAATCTTCATCCGATTTGATATCTTCAAGAGCACTACATACTTTTCACTTAAGTTTAGAATCAAATTCTAAATGTCTTGAGAGTCCCCAACTTAAGAGCCGTTTAGGAGGTGGTTAAATATAAGGTTTCACAAATGGGTTTATACTTGGTGGAAGCTTTTAGGCTCTAGTTTCTAGAAACCTTTTGTTTAAGCATCGATTTTTTAGACTCTAGGCTAAAAGATGATCTGATTATTTGAAGTATAATATTACTATAATTAAGTTATTTAATTACGAATAAATTCTTTTAGAATTTATGGATGACTTAATTTTAGGTATTTAATTAAGGTTTATCATCCACCATTTTTACAACTGATGGAGGATAAGATGCTTCAATTATTTTTCCTCACTCTGTTTGCCATTTTTTGGTAGTTAAAATAGTAACTTGAGTAGATTGAGCATAGTAACTACAAAACCATGCTACGAAAGGAATAGTTGCTTTGGCTTGACTATTTCTTTCTCTCATTTTCTCGAAATATAAATCATTTATTTTGAGACGTTGGTCTTGAGAAGTAAAACTTCTATACCAAGTACAAAAATTATCATACTTTGGTTGGAAGTATTCCTTCAAAACAACCTCTCTAGTCTTAGAAGCTCATTAAGACTAAAGTTCATTTAGATGGAGTGGGAGAATTTTCTCTCACTAGATGATAGATATGATTTTTTTTATTTAGGCGAAAGATGGTTGAGTGTGTGAACCATCCGATCTAAACTTTTCGAGGTTTCAAGGGATAGAAGTGTAATGGATATTGAATCAAACTTCAACAATGATCAATTTGTAGTTCCAAATTGATAAATGATAGTTTTATCAATTTTGGGGAGACCATCTATTTTTCTTCTTCTTTCAAGGGGAACTCTGTCATTTCAGAGTTCTTGATTAAAATATTTTTTCCTATTGTTAGATTAGAAGTTACTTAAGTAGAACCATATTAAAGGGGAAAAGGAGGAAGATGATAGAATTTGAAACAAATCACCATAAGGATAAAACAAACTAAGTATAAACCTCAATTAGAGAATTATCTTCCTCTCAACAAAAAATGGGACTTACAACCCTTTCAAGCCTCACACAAGATTTATGGCCATTTCATGAAGATGGGAATATAAGGAATTATCAAGTCAACAATCAGACTTATCACCTCTATCAGCATCCATGCAGAGATTTGCGAGAAAGATGGGATAAAGCCATGGGTGGAATGAACAAGAAATCTTAGTTCATCCAAAGCATGGTGAAATGTAACAAAATCTCTAACATCCTTCCCTCCCAGATTTTGCATCATGGCTCTAACACTAGACTTAAACCAGGACTTGCAATAGTTAGATTTATTAGATTTATAAGAATCAGAAGATGAAGAAGATGAAATATCGATCTTCTTAATGATAAGAAGAAAGATAAATTAGAAAATTTTAATTACAAGCCTCCTATATACTCCTTATCGGAAGTATTTAAGAAAAAATCTGAGGCAAGTTCATCATCTTCTAATTTAGCTTTTCTTTGTGAGCTAAAACTAAAGAAACTCAAATTAGAAGTTCTAAATTTGAGCAAGAACAATTGAATGGTTGTCAATGGATCTTGAAATTAATCAAGATGCTATTCATTTGAAAATATGAAGGCGATTCTAATCAAGAACCGGGTTTCTTACAAAATATAAAAGGCAATATACGAAATGGTATATTTCCATCAAATTATAAATAAAAAATTTATTTTTCAAATTTAAGCGCTCTAGTTGATAGTGGGCGATTTAAATTGTATACAAGAAGGAATAATTCCTTCTAAATATTTTGAAAAAAAAAGTTAAAGGAGCGGTGAGTCTTTACAAATTAAGTATAAATTATCATCTGGTATGTGTCAAGATGATATTTGTATTCAAATGCCTTTTATTTTAGTCAAAAATTTGATACAACACATTATTTTGGGAACTCCTTTTCTTCTTAAAATAATGCCTATCACTAGAGATTTTTTGTTACATATCACCATGCTTTGGATGAACCAGTACTTTGTCCATTCCTCCCATGGCTTTATCCGTCTTCATGAAAATGCGATGCTTGATAGGGTGATATGTCTATTTTGTTTATGCAGGATAATTCTTAGGTAGTTTATATTCCCCTTCATCGTAATAGGCCATAAATCATTAAGTGAGGCTTGAAAGGGTTGTAAGTCTTATTTTTTGTTCATGGGAAGATAATTCTAATGGAGGTTTATACTTAGTTTGTTTTATCCTTATGTGGTAATTTGTTTCAAATTCTCCGCATCATCTTCCTCTCTCCTTTTCCCCTTTTGATTATATGGATTCTACTTCTTACGAGTAACTTCTAACGATTAGAGAAATAATAATTTATTAAAGAACTCTAAAATGGCGAGTTCCCTTGAATGAAGAAGACCTAAATAGATGGTCTCTAAGATTGATAAACTATCATTTATCAATTTGGAACTTTGATTTTAAGGAAAATCTTTGAAAATAGAACAAACCATTGTAGATCAAATGGATAAAACCATTTTTTCTACTAACATTTGAAGATGCATAAATATATGCAAGATTTTAAATATATTCATATAGTGATGATACAGATAGCATTCAAACCTTTAATAAAGGTCTTAATGCTTTTATTTTAACAAAGAGATGGCAGATGCCTTCATCAATCAAATGAGTGTTAGAAACTTTATGTCACGGGCTATTTCAACACCTTTCCTATGAGTTTATCTCTTTAGCCTGAAATCTAAATTACATTTAGACTTTATGGTTATGATTTCCTTGGTTACCTATTGCTCTAATTTTAGAATTCATTTTGAATTTTAAATACTAAATCCTAGAGTTGAAAAGGCTTACATACGAACTTCTGAAATAAATCATTAGCATCTCATATTGCTACTAACAGTGATTAAATGGAATGAGGTGGTACTCAGACTATAATGCAAAATTCACAAGACCTTCCATGAGATGTAGATCGATCAACTGATGGTGATGTTGAAATTATTCAACCTTGAATCCATCACACTTCCTAGGGTTTCTATCCCTTACGAGAGAAATTCAGATCATGGTTCACAGAAAGTATTCCATTATCAAAAAAAGAAATGCTTTCGTGATTAAGTGCATCTCAAAATTCCAACATGATTTACTTAATTTTTATCCTTCATTGACTATTCTCGGTCAAATACATCATTGAACAAGATGTCAAAAATATAGTTTCAAAACAAATTTTTGCATCATGGCACTCTCTGTATTCGATTTGACATCAATTCATTAAAGGTAATGAAAATTCTCTTCGATTTTGACTGAATTCTTGGACGATCGGTGGATCACCCCATAGAAAGAATGACCACTCTAACCGAGAAGTCCTTCTTTTCATGGAGGTCTATGGTATTCTAATGGAAAGATTCAATTCAAATTGGCTGATTGATTTGAAAACCTATCTTTATGGTACTTCCTCTTCAACTACGGTTGAAAAGGGTGAACCCTCTAAAAGGTGCAACACCATCCGAAGATGACATTGCACAGAACCATTTATTTCTCTAAGAAATAAAATAGAATATTATTGAAATTAATCCCTCTAATTATTCAATAAATAATCTGTGATCATTATTTGAAAGATATTTCAGAAACAATCCTTTCCCATTTGAATCTAATCTCTCAAGAGAAAATTATGAAAAAATCTTAATACAATTAAAGTGTATTGAGATTAATCATGTTTGTGATTAGACGAACCATATAATTTTGTATAGCAAATGCGTTATACAAAAGATCTTTCATCAAAGTGAATGGGATCTAACTCCATTCTAAGAGAAAATGTATTTGGTGCTATGTGCAAGCTATGATGAAGGCCTTCTTCCTTCTCAATGACAAATGAAGGCATTCATGGATGTTTATAATGAACAAAGATATTATCAACAAAGAACTTCCAGCATGGTTCTTCAGATGGTGGAACTATTTTGGAGCAGAATTAAATATTCTTCTAGATCCAATCAAAGAAGTCTTCAATGACTGGATGGAAGCTGCCCCCAAAATGAGGGCTATTAATCCCAAAAAAATGATTCAAGGACAAAATCTTCTTTCTCATTTCTTTCCGCCAAATCTCATGGATTTGGAGGCTGAACATTATACTTGGAAAGGACCCCTTTAATCAGCTGGTCCTTCAAAGATAATTTTTACTAAAATGGTGGAATTCAATCAACATTGAGGATAAGCTTAAGCAAATTAAAGCCATTATTAAAGCTTATTCTGAATTAACGATCCCTCAAAAAACTACAGATTTTGAGCTATCAGTAGATGAGGTACTACAAAGTATCAAAAGGCATTATCCTCATGAGACCGAGATTCAACATAAGGAACGTCTCAAAAAAAAATCTATGAAAATCATAGGTGTTGAATCACCTATCTATATCATGTCTACGATAGTGGAGTCTTGACGGCGTCGACGTGTGGAATCCAGAAACTTAAATTCATAAGCGGACCCACGAAGAAATAATTGCTACTTTCCAAAGTAGCCACTTATCTTCACCGAAGGAACACTTTACATAAAGTGGGTCCCACCAAAAAATTGCTACTTTCCAAAAGTAGCCATCTTATAATATTGTACCTTTGCTTTATCAAATAAAGTATCTTTTTATTTAATAATAGTAGCTTTGCTTAACAGTAAAGTTTCTATTTAATAATTATACCGTTGCTTAACTTCTAAGCAATGTTTCTCTTTTGTTTAATAATTGTACCTTTTGGTAAAGTCTCTCTCCCCTCCACCTCTATATAAGGAGGCTCTGTCACGTAATATTATGGGTGCTCGGTGCTCGGTCTTTCAGTTTTCCCTTCTCTTCATCTCTTCTGTTCTCCTCTTGTACTCTCCTTAGTTCTTCCTGCGTCCTGCCTACTGTCATCGTGTAAGTACTTTTTAAGCTTTCATAAATAAGTATTTTTATATATCACTGTAAGTTGTATCGAGCCATGATGGGGTAAATCCACAGGGAGGGAAAGATGTTAGAGATTTTTTGTTACATATCACCCTGCTATGGATGAACCAGTACTTTATTCATTCCTCACATGGCTTTATCCGTCTTCACAAATGGCCATCCTTTGTGATGCTTGATAGGGTGATAAGTCTATTTTTGTTGATGCGGGATAATTCTCAGAGGTTTATATTCCCATCTTCATCATGATGGTAGTAAATCCCTATTGCATGAGGCTTGAAAGGGTTGTAAGTCTTATTTTTTTGTTATGAAGATAATTCTCTAATGGAGGTTTATACTTAGTTTGTTTTATCCTTATGTGGTGATTTGTTTCAAATTCTCCTGCATCATCTTCCTCTCTCCCTTTTTCCCCTTTTTGTTATATGGCTTCTACTTCTTCTGAAGTAACTTCTAATCTAACGATTAAGAGAAATAATAATTTAATCAAGAACTTTGAAATGGCAGAGTTCCCCTTGAATGAAGAAGATTTAAATATATGGTCTCTCCCCAAGATTGATAAAAATATCATTTATCAATTTGGAACTTTTGATTTTAAGGGAAAATCTTCAGTGAAAACTGTAGAACAAACCATTACTGTAGATCAAATGGATAAAACCATTTATCTAAAGTTTGAAGATCTGCATAAATATATGCAAGATTTTAAATATATTCATATAGGGATGATCTGAGATAGCATTCAAACCTTTAACCCTTAAAGGTCTAAATGCTTCTATTTTAGCAAACTAAGAGATGGCGGATGCCATCATCAATCTATGAGTGTTGTAGAGACTAGCCTATGTGCAGGTTTATTTCAACACCTTTCCAATCTAGTTTATCTCTTTCGATATAAATCTTTTGAAGCTCTAAAATTACATTTGCTTTATGGTTATGATTTCCTTCGGGTTACTATTGCTCTAATTTTTAGAATTCATTTTGAGTTTTAAATACTCTAAATCCTAGAGTTGAAAAGGATTCCGACGAGCACTACTCGATTACATTTAGCATCCCATATTGCTACTAGAGTGATTAAATGGAATGTGGTGGTATTTCCTGACTCATGGACTATACCATCTGCAGACCTTCCATTAATCAAGATGTAGATCGGATAATTCAAATCGATGGTGATGTTGAAGTCAGATTCAACCCTCATCGATCCATCACACTTCCTAGGGTTTCTATCCCTTCTGAAACCTCAGAGAAGTCTAGATCGGATGGTTCACACACTCTTGAACCATCGATCGAGGCCCTTCACCTAAATAAAAATCATATATATCATCCAGTGAGAGAAAATCAATCTCCCACTCCATCTGAAATGAACTTTAGTCTTAATGAGCTACACAATAGGTTCTAAGACTAGAGAGGTTGTTCTGAAGGAATACTTCCAACTAAAGTATGATAATTTCATACTTGGTATAGAAGACTAACGTCTCGAAATAAATGATTAATATTTCAAGAAAATTAGATAAAGAAATAGTCAAGCCAAAGCAACTATTCCTTTCGTAGCATGGTTTCTGCGGTTATTATGCTCGCTCAAGTTGTTGTTTTAACTACCAAAAAATGGCAAACAGAGGAAGAAAAAATAATTGAAGCATCTTATCCTCCATTAGTTGTAAAAATGGTGGATGATAAACCTTTAAAATTAGCGGCCTTTGAAAAAATAATTTCTGATCCACAAATTCTAAAAGAATATATTACTGGAATTAAACAACTTAATTATAGTAATAGTATACTTCAAATAATCACTGATCATCTTTTTTCTAGAGTCTAAAATCATCGGATGCTTAAACAAAAGGTTTCTACGAAACTAGCAAAGCTTAGAAAAGCTTCTACTAGTATAAACCCATTTGTGAAACCTTTTATCCAACCACCTCTAGCGGCTCTTAAGTTGGGACCCTCTTAGAAGACATTCAATTTGATTCTAAATTTAAGTGAAAATGTAGAACTCTTGAAGATGTCAGTC